>JANVCC010010369.1:3051136-3071667 GCA_025345505.1 Todiramphus chloris collaris
TTTTTGGTTTGTTTTTTTTTTTTTTTTCCCCCTTAAGACAAGTTTAGAAGCTCTTTGAATCAGTACTTTTACAACAAAACCATTTTCTGAAAATGGTTTGTTTCTTTCAGTTATGTTTTAATTAAGAAATGCTTTTGACTGGAAGCTTTGAAATTGCTAGACTGAATCAATTCAGCATTCTTTAACATTAAAAAAAAACCCTGTTCAGAAATCCAAACAACTTCTTTGGTAACTTAAGGTACCCGCAGATTAAAAGCAGGTAATAATAAAACTGAAGTTTCATGAAGTTTTTTAAAGGGGAGAATTGGGGAAATTTCCCAGATTTCAGCTTTTGGTTTGTTTATTTTGTTCTCTTGCTCTCGCCTTTGAGAGTTTCCACTGAGATCTCACAGGTTTGACTGCCAGGTCCTTAGGGATACGTTTACCTCCAGCAACTCTCCTGGATAACATCCACCTCTGGGAGAGCAGTGACCATGCCAAGGTTACGGCGATACCAATGGCCAGGTCAAAGAGCAATACAGGTCCACCAGGAGATGCTGTAGGAATCTTGTTCAGTTCAAACAGTTCAGGTATGCTGTTCTGGATGCTTCTCACAAAAAAAATGCCGCAAACAATTAGACTTTGCTATGTCATTTCAATAGGAGCAGATTCAACAGCTGCTTGCAGTGAAGAAAGCAGGGCAGGTGTCTAAACCATCAGCTAATGGCAGCTGCTTCTTAAAGTCCCTCCTTGTCTGCCTGAGATCCTTTGCTTCAGTAAGTGCCTTCCTAGGAAAGCTAGCTCACCTGGAGCCAGGTCAGGAGTTGTGTTAGCAGTTGGTGAAGCCAACCAAGGAGTCATCTGGCCACAAAACTGGGAGGTCATAAGAAGAAAGAGAGGGAGGCAGAGCTGTTCCATGCTTCCAGTTGTGTCAGAAATACAAAGTCTTAGAGAAAACACTATATACTTTGGTGCTACCTCATCTGGAGGGCTTCCATGGGAAAGGGGAACAAGATGAGGGATCTTGTGATGAGATATCTACTGAATTTGTTTATTCCATCCCCTTCCCTGATGTTCTGTGTTTATTAATTACCCTCCCATGGTCAGCAGTTTTGCATTCAGTACCTCTAGTTGAAGCCCACCTGCCTGTTTGGTAGCCAGTAGTTTCCAAGAGAGATTATTTAGCAGCCTTCTCTTAATCTCAGTCTTCTAAACAAAACACGTCATCATCAGAAATGGGCCTGCAAAACAGAATAATATCTATCAAAGCCTCTCTGGACAAGTGGTTGTGCCTCTCTATTTACACAATGGTTTTACAACATCTTGTCCTGAGATGTTCTTTGTGTTCCATTCAATATGATCTTAAATATTTTATCAGGACTTAAAATGCAGGACTCTATCCACTTACTTAAAGTCAGCAGGTTTTTTTTTTTTTTTTCCTGTCCTATTCATTTATAGTCTCTATTGCAGCTGTATTTTTATAAGTTTCTGGAATATTTTTTTTTGTGTTTTGTTTTTTAATTTTTTTTCAAGAAAACAAAAAGCCTGAATGACAAACACAAAGTGTTTCCCCACTTCATATAAGACACCTTGGTCACCTCCAAGAGCTACATAATGCCAGTGTGCTGCTGACAGCTGGCCTCCTAAATTACATCACCAGCTTCCTGACAGATCATTTGGGTATCACTCCTGGGCACAACCCCTCAAACTGCATCATTTCTAACAATAATAAAAAACCAGTGGCTTTGTGGGACAGAGGAGCCCCCCAGTGAAGAGACCAGCTGTGTATTTTTGTTAACCTCCATGACATGGTCACAAATATTCAGAAAGCTATCACTGCAAGGAAGAAGTCAGGAATTTTTGTCTTTTTTTTGTTTGCTTATATTTTTTTTTTCTCCTAAAGATGAAAAGAGGTATTTTCTTTTCCAGGGAAAAAAAGGCTGGTACATGCAGCCATAGGCCTCCTCCCACTCATCGGTGGTTTGGGAGGGGTGAACACAGAGAGCTGTGTTGCTTGCTGGCCGTGACTCTCTCTGTGAGTGGTTTGGTGGAGCTCTGTCACTTGGCTGGGACTGAAAATGTGAGTGGACCTGCGATTTTTCACTCACTGGGCCAGGCGGGGCTGCATCCATCATGGGCAGCGTGGCACTGGCTTGCAAAATGGGATTTTGAGGGCCCTACAGGCAGAGGGGAGTGTTAGCCTGCTGGGGAGAAAGAAACCCCAAAGGTAAACCACCAGCATGTGAGATAAGAACATGATCAGTAAGGAGGTGAAAACTCTGTCGGGCCATTTACTGTGGGGTTCATGCACCTAGAGCCTCTCTCACGGTGACTGTACAAAGGTGAAATGCTTCTTACAGCACTGAATTTGCTACCTAGCCATTGCCGCATCCATCAGATCACAGAATCCCAGCATGGGATGGTGATCTGGTGCCACCCCCTGCTCCATCCAGCAGGGTCACCCAGAGCAGGGGCCCAGCAGCGCAGGGTCCAGCCGGGGTGGGAATCTCTCCAGAGAAGGAGACTCCACAGCCTCTCTGGGCAGCCTGGCACAGCCTCCCACACCCTCACACCAAACAACTTGCTCCTCCTGCTCAGGTGGAACCTCCCAGGTTCCAGTTTGTGCCCAGTGCCCCTTGTCCTGTCCCTGGGCACCACTGAGCAGAGTCTGTGCCCATCCTCTCACCCCCCAGGTCCCTTTATCTCTTGCTCAGCATTGCTCAGCTCCCCTCTCAGGCTGCTCTTCTCCAGCTGCACAGCCCCAGGGCTCTCAGCCTGGCCCCAGCACAGAGATGCTCCAGCCCCTCAGCATCTCTGTAGCACCAAATGGACTCTCTCCCATAGTTCCTGGTCTCTCTTGAACTGAGGAGCCCAACACTGGTCACAGGACTCCAGATGTGTCCTCCCTGGGACAGATTAGAAGGGAAAGAGATCCTCCCTGGACCAGCTGGCCACACTCTTCTGAATGGCCCCCTGGATACCACTGGCCTTTTTTTTTTTGGTTTTTGTTTTTTGGTTGCCAGTTGCTACAGCAGAAATAAACCTAAGCTCACAAAGAACCCACTGCTGAGAAGAATGAATTCCGTAGTGTTTTAAGACTTCATTAATCTGTTTTTTACAGGCCTTTTTTTTTTTTATATATATATATATTTATGGGTTAGGATGGGACACACCAACAGTTTCTACAGCTGTAAAAGAAGGGAAAACAAAACAACAAAACCCACCCTGTGCTCACTCAGAAAATAAATGATCTACTCACTGTAGAAATAGTGTTAATATTCCTGCATAGGTTGCACACAGCTTGTAATGAACAAACATACACAATAGCGATTTAGACATAGTTGTATCTCCTTTTTTATCTAGATTTATACAATATTAACTGTAGGAAGACCAATAATGTCAAGAACCATGGAAAAACATTTTTCATTGGGAAAGGACATACTGGAAATTTATCTGGTCCCTGAGCTCTGCGAACATGCTGGCAGTGCAGGGTAAAACAAAGCAAATACTCAGGTTGTGAAAAGTTGTTTTCTCTCTGTAACTTCCTGAATGTTACCCTAACTGGATTTTCAAATTGGTTTCTGTGGTCTGCAGCTATGCACAGCAGAAGAAATTGCAGGCATCTCTTAAGCTGAAAGAGTATTTTTAGATGTTTTGTGGGCTGTGTATCAATTACTTTATAACATAGAGTTAGTAAGGAATCTATGAAATGTATTTAGTGTCTTTTGAAAGTATTTTAGGAGCATTTCACTCTGACACATGGAATATAATTTACAGAGATGCAAGTTACATCATTATAAAATTATATATTGAGAAAACACCACCACCACCAAAAAAAAAAAAAAAAGAAAAAACCAAAAAAAAGAAGAACCCAATCCTTTGAACCCTGCCTTGAGGTATCCACCCTTGAAAAGAGTGGAAGCTTTCACTAAAGTCTTTGCTTTCCATTCAAAGGCTGCTTTGGGGGATTATACAACCTGTGATTTTTCTATAAATTATTGTTGCATCAGTGGTTATGCTAATGGCAGCTACATTACTAGCTGACTGTTCCTTTAGCCCTAAAATATCTTTCTGACATCTTCCAGTTTCCTTGGCTTGCCCTGTCTCTTGGGTTGTGTGGAAAAAGGAGGTAGGAGAAGGGCCCTGCTTTTGTCTTTCACATTCCTTTTTTTTTAATTATTTACTGTAAAAGGTAAAATGTTCTGCTCATATGAGGCTTTATGATTAATGTTGATATTTTTGTTTGGTTGGTTGGGTTTTTGTATGTTTGTTTGTTTGTTTTAAAACAAAACAACCAATCCAAAAACAAAACAAAAAAAAAAAAGCCAAATCCAGAATTAGTACATGTTTCTTAATGTGAATAACTGAGGGATTACACCCAGATTGTAATGCTCCCCAGATGTCCTTGCAGTGAACGGGTTGGCAGGAGACACTTACCACCTTTCCTTCTGTTTTTTTCATCAACAGGATACATTGGTTGCTTGGGGGTAGCTGTAGGTTTGTACTGGGAACGCTAGGAAAGAAGTCAAATGTCCTCCCTACTCCCAAAGAATATAGCTGGGCAAACTAAGAAGAGAAAAAAACATCTCCAAATTGCACTGATCTTGCCAGAACTGCCACCATGGGCATCACAGAAGAACCCCAGATACATGCCCAGAAGATAGTTCTCACAATGATGCATCCTGCAGGCTCAGTCCTCATTAGTTCAGTGTTAAATTCAGGTACCTGATAAGCAACAGAAGCTGACCTATAGACCCAACAGAGAATCCTCGATCCCTGAAGTTTCTCCTGTGGAGGTAAATTAGCTGTATTTATTTCTTCTACCCCCCAAAAAAAAACATTTTGAGAATATTACCATGGCTTGTTTTTGAAAATGGTCTGAAAAAATCTTCAATCTGCTGTTTTGCCCATTTAAAATAAATATGAAGCAGCGTGATCCTGGAAAGGCTGTACTTTGGGAAGTGGGGAGGAGACCTACTTCTTCTCCCACCATCTTTCAGTGTGACTTTCACCTGGAGAACCTGATTATCTGTCCAGAAAGATCTCCTGGCTTCTTGAGGTTCAGTGGGAAGGAGGTGTGGTGGGACAGCTCTCTGGTGGTGGAAGAGGTCATTTCCATGCACATAAACCATGCCTAAAATTTACACCTGTGCTTGCAAATCCAGTGTCTGAGTGTACAACTGCCAGCTTTCAGAGACAATGGAGGCTTTCAACTGTGTTATGCAAACCCTGGGCAGATATGCATTTTGCAGTTGCCATTCAGACAATGAAGCACTAGTAAAAAAGAACGTCTCTTCACTGAAAAAAATTTCCACCCAGATCTCAGGAGATGTCTAGTAGTGACTGCTTCTGCTTGGAAACAACTATTCTTAGATCCTTTTAAAATTTCTGCTTTCAAAATGAGCCATACATTTCAGATGTTTAAAAAAAAAATAAATCCAAAAAAACCTCTTAAAAAGGTACCTACTCTGTCAAACCTCACTGACTTTCCAGATTGTTATTTCTTCTAACCAGTGCGACTGACCCATCCCTTCTGATGACCGCTGAAGAAGCTGAAAATACCTACTACAAAGTGACTTCCTTATCCGAAAGGGTTGCATTTCCCCTGTGAAGATGACCTCAGAGCTATAAGCAGATGGTCTGCCCTCGGGGCAGAGCTCAGGAAAGATTTGTCAGGCTCTTGTGCTGCTGCAAAGCAATCCCAGCACAGTCCCCGTGCTCTGGGATGAACCCACAGCAACTTCTGGACTGCTAGGAGCTGTTTGGGGATTAAGCTTTATAAAACCCAAGTCCCAAACCGAACTGAGAAAAGTATTGTGAGAATGTGTTTAATTCTGCGAGGGGCTCAGACACCATAATAAGATAATACTGCAGAGGTCACCTACAGACCACAGTAAGCTGTCTGATCTTCTGCCTCTCCTCCTCTTCTGTAAAAAAAAAAAAAAACACTAATGTCCCCTGCTTGCATATCACAGGACTAGGTCTTCTCTGATTTATATAACGAAGCTTTATAACATTTCTCACAGACTCCGGTACGGTGCCACTCTTCAATGAATATTGTGTCCTTTGATGAGAGTCCTCCAGAGTTTCTGCAGAGTATGACAAACAGAAAACAAAAGCTTTGCCTTTTTTTTTTTTTTTTTTTTTAATTTTATTTTTTTTTTCATTAAATTCAAATTACTTTTTTTTGTTTAATACTGGAAACATAAAAAAAATGTTTTTTTTTTTTTTTTTTTTTTTTTTTTTAAGTTTATTTATTATTACAATAAATTCAAATGACTTCTTTTTGAGTAAAACTGGAAACATGTTAAACTCTGAAGCTCGTTGCTTACCACTTTAATGTATGGCGGCATTAATATACAGCTTGTCTGGCAGTAGCCTAGAAGTAATTGCTAAAGGATCAACAGCAAGGGAATAAGAACACGGAGCAATTACACAGCGATCCCTACTTGCTATTATCCCAGCTGGCATGGCTGCTTCTGCCAGTGCTGTGCAACAAGCATAGCAGAAATACACAGAAGTATCATCCCAACCACCCTGAACGAAGCTTATACAATCAAGGGAAGAGAGTTGGGCACAGAATAAAGGATTCAAAAGCGCAGTATTAAGTCTGTGTCAGTCCAGCAAAACTTCACCTGACCTCAGGGACAGCAAAACGTAAGTTTAAATACTTAGGTGTCATGGCACAATCACGGTTCCTGAACAATACCAATCGTAATTTTTTGTCTTCGTGCTCTTTGAGGCTGCTCAAGAGTGAAGACAAAGGGAAAAATGAGAAGCCTGGCTCACAGGATTTAAGTGGACAAATCAGAATGATTTAGGTTGGAAATGAACTTTAGGATCATCCAGTCCAACCATGAAGCCACCACTGCCAGATCACCACTGACCCATGGCCCTCAGCACCACATCTCCACAGCTTTGAAACCCTTCCAGGGATCATGAGGACTCCACCACTGCCCTGGGCAGCCTGGGGCATCCCTGGACAACCCTTTTTGGGCAAGACAATTTTCATCATGTCCAGCCTAAATCTCCCCTGGTGCAACTTGAGGCCATTCCTTCTTGTCCTGTAGCTCGTTCCTTGGAAGCAGAGCCCAACACCCCCTGGCTCCAAACTCCTGTCAGGGAGCTGTTGAGAGCCAGAAGGTCTCCCCTCAGCCTCCTTTTTCCCAGGCTCAACAACCCCAGACCCACAACTTTTGCTCCAGACCCTTCCCCAGCTCTGTTGCCCTTCTTTGGCCATGCTTCAGCCCCTCAGTGTCCTTCTGGGAGCAAGGGGTAAGCAGATGCGGATATGTGCAGCCACTGGGAAGAGAGTATTACATGAACTATTGGCAGCTTGAGTATAGGACAAAGCTATACGTGTCTGTTCTACAACCTGCCCTTTACCATAGGACACTTTGAAGTATATTTATTTATCTACACTTTAAGTTTTGCGGTTATCCACTTCTTACAGAATAGCATGCAGATAACAGTAATAGGGAAACCTGTTTTCAAACCAATTTGAGAGGTTGTGGGTTGCTTCTTTAGAAAAGCTGTTGCTGCATCTCTGTGACATTCCCAGCTAACCTAGCAGCATTTCTAGTTGTGGCAACAACTGTTCATCTTTGTAGCAGAAATCTGGAGTTTGATACGATGCCATCAGCAAAGAAACTCAGACCATGCCTTCATTTTGCTACCACCATAATTTTTAGGACTTAACTGGGTCTCTGGAGAGGTGAGAGAACACACACTTCTTATTTAATTACAGCAAAAATGTCTTTATCAACACTCCTGGCCTCACTCCAGGGTAAGAATAAGCACTGTATAAGGAGAAAACAAAAATAAAAATAGATATAAGGAAATTTAGAGGAATTGTCCCTTTCTGAATGATTTGATGAATTTATTTTCTATTTGTGGAAATTTTAATGGTTAGCTTAACTGAAAATCTGTGGTTTAGGAGAAGACAGTCCAATGTACTTGTAAGGCTGTTTTGTTGCTGTAACAGTTATGTGTTTGGTCCCTCTTTTATGTTTTCCAGTCAGACTAAAGAGTTATCCTCTTTCTACCTCTGGCCTACATCATACAGCAGTGTTGATGGAAATGTGGAGACTTTGACAGGGTTTCGAATCCATCTTCAGGAGAAGCGATTCCAGACACAAAAAGTTTACCACAAAGGCAGATTTGTGACTTGGAGCAAGCAGGAGATAGCAAGAGATTTGTCATACATTCAGCATTATCGTTTATTTATCTGTTTAGTGTCATGGTTGGATTAATTGATCTCTAGCTAGATACATCACTGATAAAATGACAAGTAGGACGCAATGGTGCTGAAAAAGATAAATATCATTTATTATCTTCACAGGGATCTATGCAAGAGTTAGTTTCACAAATATTCACTTATCAGGATGCTAGATATGATCACTGTCATAAAGGAATTAGTTCAGGCATGACAATATTTCATGTTGAGGCAGAATGGGTAGAGCTGTCTGGTCAGTGTATTCTTGGAGATGTATACAAACTCAGTTTCCTATATGCCCCATATGCACATTAGATATGCTGAACTAAAGTACTGCGACAACCATAAATGACTGAAATGTTGAGAAAGCAGCGCTGATTCCCCCTTGGTTGTCATTTTGGTCATTAGGAGATAAAGATCAGTAGCTTAAGTGAAACAGTGTATCTGTGGCAAGTGATAGATTTATTTGTCAGCGCACAAATATAGTATTCAAATTCTTTCTGAAGTTTGGGTTTTTGAGCAGCAGCAGTGGCCGCGGCATCAAAAGAGACCTGAGGGCGAGAAGCTCTACCTCAGCATGGTGAGCAGCTGGATTGCATGGTCCCACCTCCAGCAACGTTAGCTGCTAGGACATCTTCCCTGCTGACCGCAGGTGTGACACGGGTGATGCGGGAGCAGTGGCTCCTGTGCCCCTGCCCAGCTGTGCTCCCCTGGCTGCTGGTGCCGTGGGGGGAGACACCTTGGGGTGCAGGACCCTCCACAGCTGGGGACGGGAGCCCGGACACCTCTGGGAGCAGGTTTTCCTGGTTGGCACAGCTGCTTCACCCTGCCTTCCAACAGCAGAGACCCTCTGTGGCATCTGCTGCCGTGCTAGCATCATTGTGCTCTGCACCACTGGTCTGCAGCTCTCACAGCTGTAGCACCTCAAGCCAGGGGAATTAAATTTAGCAACTAAATGGGGGAAGCACTTCCCTTTCTCCAAACTGTCCCAATATTGAGAGTCCTGGAACTTGCCTTCCCTGATGCATTGGATGGCACGGTGCTTTTAGCACGGCCCTTGCAGGACTATCCCCATTACCTGACGTATGTATGGGTTGGAGTAGATGATCTCCAGAAGTCCCTTCCAACCAGCACCACTCTGTGATTCTGAACCCAGACTGACACCAGTTTAGTCAGGCTCAGTTCAGATCTGGACCACTTATTGGACCAGCTGATGAAATCACAGCCAGCTCCTTGGCTCCTGGTATGGAATTTATAGGATGGGATGCACTTTCCTAGCTGGAAACATCAGTGAAAATGAGCAGGCATGTGTTGCACGTTGCTTATCATGTTCTGCATGCATGCCTGTGGCCTCTGCTTGAGTGACTTTGGAAGCACACACAGGACCAGGCATGGAAAAAGGCAACATTGCTCCTTCCGTGACTGAAAGATGGGAAAAAAATACAGCTCCACCAGTGCTAAAACCATCTGGACTTATTGAGAAAGCAGCGATGGCTCTTCTCTGTGGGCACCACTAGAAAGGAGTCCAATAAAAAGGGTTGCATTGTTCTGACGTGGCTTGGCTTGGAAGTATTTTAGGTGATAAAAACTTTTTACAAAGTAAGACAGCAGTTACTAGCAGTGGAGCTGTCACAAAAAGTGTGTGTGACATGGCTTTACAGAGACAAGGCAGGGAGAAGGTAAAAACACGGAGGAGTTTGTAGACAGTCTGGTGCTGATGAGCCAATTTCCCAGTTTTAGAGAGCTCTACTGATTAGAACAAAATACTGGGAGAAAAAAGGGAGTAAGAGCCAGGCAAACAGAAAAATAAAAAGTTTCTCAGACTACTGAGCACAAATAGGAGCTCTGACACTGCACATATGATGAAAAAAAAAACCCAAAAACCAAATAGCAAAGTAAGAAATTGAATGTATTTCATCATTTTCCAAGGGTTTGAAACACCAGGAGACAGAGAAGAGCTCACGGGTAATAAGGAATTGTAGTCAGAATGAATGGACTCTACCAGGTTAGGAACTTTCATTAATTTCATCTGTATATGAATTAAATATGTGATTAAAAACATACTGTGGAAGTTTGCCTTATTTTGTTTTAAACAATGAAATGTTAAAATAGAAGAAATTATTTGTTAAAGAACGAGGTGAATGAGGTATCTTCATGGCCATACATGCACTGGGAGCACATCCAGTTGAAGGAGGGGTTAAAGATGTCCAGGGGAACAGACAATATTCCAGTGGCAAAGAAAGCACAGCTGAAAAATCATCTGATGAATCGTGACTGCAATTTTCTTTTGCCTGTGTTAGGATTGAAAAGGGAACATTTCCTGCTACCTACTGGGGGATTAAGGAGGGGCACTTTTAAAGAAATGGATGACAAATATTCTGCAGTGGTGGATGTATCAGCAGAATTATGGCTCATGTCTTTGGAGCTCACTTTCCTTGAATCGGTGCAGTAGAAGGGGCTGTGTCAAACATCTTGCACCCGATGTGGGTCCCAAGAAAACGTGGTGATGAGAAGGGTCTCACTGTTGGAGAGAACAGGGTTTGGGTTTACACAAGCTCTCACAGATAGTTTCTGTGTCTGGCTCAGGGTACATCAACTTTGGTGGTGACCACAAGTGTCTGCTCCACTGACATGACCCTCTAAACAGCATGCTTGCATTTAATGTAATTAAAATTAGAGGACACTCCATGGAACCCATCCATTGCCTCTGTGGCTGTGGCACAATGAATTTGGACGAGGATAAACTACTGGTGTTCCACGTTTCCACGGTTCATGAATTACTGTCTCTGCCTCTGTCACTTGCCTGTGACAGACACCAAATCCCACTCCTTCTGCACCTCTGCCCTAATTCATACCCCACTGTGTGCTGGTTTTCACCAACACCCATCTCCTCCCCACCTCGTGTCCTTCTGGGTTACCATCCTCCCACCTCCATGTCCTCTCCTCTCTACCAGCCTTTCATTTTTCTTCTGGGATAACAACACTCTCCAAAGCACATTGTCTGTCAGAAGGGGAAAGAAGCCGCTCCTGCTTCCCCTTTTCTCTTTTCTTTTCTTTTCTTTTCTTTTCTTTTCTTTTCTTTTCTTTTCTTTTCTTTTCTTTTCTTTTCTTTTCTTTTCTTTTCTTTTCTTTTCTTTTCTTTTCTTTTCTTTTCCTTTCTTTTCTTTTCCCAGGTAAACAATGCAGATGATCCACTGTTTTCTATATTCTGTGGAGTTTGTCAGGTAGGAGAGCCATAAGGATGGTCATTCCTGCACCACTGTAAGGAGCAGACCAAAATAGTTGATGGTTTCAATGCTTCAAGTATCTGTGCCCTGCTGGTCAGAAAACAAGAATACTGAAAAGGGAGAATTCTTCCCATTTATGGCTGCGAAGTAGCTTATTGCCTGACATTGACAGTCTTCTCTGGTTTTACACTTTTTTGGGCGTTTATAGTTGCCATTCAGCAGCTAAGTGTAATTGAATGTGCAACACTATGGGTTTATCATTTGTTTTCATTGCATTTTTAATCTCAAGAATCCAATTTGTGCATCTCTTCTAAGGGAGATCCTAGAAACAGAAGCCATTATTTTAAAGATTTTTCTTTTCCTACTGAGAAATCATGAAATAGGTGGAGCAGGTATCCATCCATTCCATCCCTCTGAGACCAACTGTACCTTCTTAATGTCTTCTTTGTTAAAAAAACCCACAAACCTGCCTGAAAGAGAATTGTAAAATATTAAGAAAATGTATCAGGGATACGGTGGCAACGCTGCACCACTGTCCCCTGGTCTGTGCCTTTCATGGGACATGGGCCTTTGTTGAAGACTCTGGATGGTGACTCAGGACCTCTTTGCTAAACATCTGGCTCTACAGCAAACCTCCCATTTGTCCTTGGCCAGTCACTAAGGGTATTGTTATGAAATGAGAAAGGATTCAAAATCAGTTCAATTATTTTAAAAAACTTAATCACTTGTCTCTCCCTGTGATTCATTTCCATGTTTTCTCTTCTTTTACCTTGTGCATTTAAGGCTTGTCATGACAGGTGCTGTCTCTTACTATATGTTTGTAGAATATGCAGGATAATGGGAAATTGCCTGGGTGGAACTCATGACATATTGCTAAACTAGAAATAACAAATGAGTTTTAGTAATTATAGTAGATGGCGGAGCACACCCAGTTTTCACGTATTGTCTGAAGAACTGCATTTGTTGTTGAAAACATACCTCAATTTTTAAGCTGCTTTTCTGATATTTCACTTTCCAACACTATTCAGCTTGGAATCTTCCTTTGATATTTGCTTTTGCCACTTTATTGAGCTCGGGTCTGCATTTTCACTTTTTATTCTCTCAGTCTTGCATCAAGACTGTATCTCTTCTTGCTGCCTTGCATTCTCTCTGTCACCATGCACAAAGTCCTCGGGAAAGTTCTCTTGTTTTTTTTTTTTTCTGTGGAGGAAACGTTGACTGAATTCATGGAGTCAGGCTGGTTCCTGTTGGTTAGATCTCCTGGAGCCAACACAACCCTCATCAGAGGACTGTGCAGCACCAAGGTTATGGTCATGTTACGTGTTTCAATAATGACTTTTTCACTCCTCTCCATCGGAAGTGCAGGGGACTTACTGGGTGGACAGCAAGCTGGACACAAGCACAGCTTCACTGCAGTGAAGGACAACTGTGTCCTGGGTTCCGTCAGCAAGAATATAACCAGAAGATTAGAGTCGTGATTATTCCACTTCACTAGTCACTCCCTAGGCCATACCTTGGAAAACTGTCTTCGTCCCTTTGGTGCAAGAGAGAGATAGGCCACCAGATCCAGAGGCAGACCAACATGACGATGAATGTGTTGGAGAACTCAAGGTATGGAGACAGGTTGGAGGAGCTAGGTTTGCCCAGACTTAAGAGATTACAGCTCAGGAGGTTCTCATCACAGCCTTCTAATAGCTTAAAGGTGGTTATGGAGACTAAGTTATACTCACTTCACAAGGATGCACAGTGCTGAGACATGAGGCAACAAGCAGAAGTTGAGATAAAATTCTCCCTGGACATTAAAAATGTTGTTAATCATGAGACTACTCAAACATTGGATGTTTTACCCAGTAAAGTGCTGGAATCTCAGCTGGCAGATAGACTGAAGACTTAACTTGATGTGGCCCTGGATAACTTAATCCAATGCCCTGCTTTCAGGGAAAGGTTGGGTCTGAGGAACAGAGATTTCTCTAACCTGCAGTGTTCTATGATTCCTTTATTTTAAATTTATTTTACTCTCCCCACTGTAAACACATCCATACCCTGACTTTATGTCTAAATACAGCTAAGGTTTTTCCAATATATTCACATTAAAAGCATTTTTCTATATGCTGCACTTCTCTTGAAGGACCTATTAAACTGATCATTTGTCATCCTGGAAGGAATTAATGTGATATCACCTATACATTTCTTGAGGGAGGTGTAAAGCTGAACAGCCAGCATGCTGTTCTGATTCTTTTGTATTACCAGTCTGATTATCTCTGGGAGATGTACTCTCCAGTCATCCATGTTGCATCTATGTCATCTGTGTCCCAGTGTCTGCCTCAGGGTGAATTATGTGGTTTTCTGTTGGGACACACAGAATGATATTTGCTACATCCACCATGGACATCACCTCCAGCAGACACAGTCCAACTCTCCAAAGCCACCTCAGCAGTCTTGTTTCTTCCTCCACCCTTCCTCCTCATCCCTCTCCTCAAGTCAAAAGAAAGGTGTGTGTTGGAAAGTGGGGTACGGTAGGAAGGCTTTTGTTCCATGAGATGTCAATATGGAGGATGGATGCAAGCTCTTTCCCTAAAGAAGTGTATGTTCAAGCTGGTCTGTGTCCCTCTACCTTGGAGGTGCTCTCTAAGCGTAGCCTGAATCTACATAAGAATATGGAGAAAATATTTGTATCAGCAGCACACGCTTCATGATTGTAGGAGCAGATGAAATAAAAATAACAGGTTTTTTTTTTTTTATACAACATTAATGCAGTAGGTGCTAGGGCAGCACATTGTCATGTCAACCTGCTGAGGGTTTATGCATAAGAAAGTTTTGAAGCAATGGTGGAACGCATTACCCTGCTTCATGTCAGATAACACCGCTGCAGTGGGAAAAATATGTCAAGACTGAATGTCATTCCCTTGGGTAGCATCTTTCTGCCACAGAAACCTGAAAAAAGAACACTTCTTTAAAGCCTTATGAAGTGCCCAGTTTGTCCTGATCTGTGCATATTCCAGGTATTTAGGTTATAGCACACCAGCATCATCAGCCATGACTAATACATTCTTTACACTGAGAAAAGCTTTACTAAGCACAGGCCTGGATAGCAGTGTTCCTGGAGTGAAGACATTTGAAAGACATTTTAATTCGCTGGCACCATGCAGAGGGCATTAATCTTTCTTGTGATTTCCTCTATTGTAACAAAGAAAAAGATTTTTAATGTGTGAACCTTGTTAAATCAATCATCCTTGGGAATTTAGATGCACAGTGTGATAAAGGCAACAACTTTCAATACCTAGAGGCGATTTTTTCCATATGTTTTGGATGTTGGGGTTTAGGAAAAATAAGGATTTTAGTGGATTTTTGGTCCTATTTAAAATAAAACATTTTAATTTAAAGATGCCCTACTTTAAGTAACATAAATAAAGTTGACAGTTATTACAATGGAACCTCAACCTGCATGGTGCAAACTTTTTGGTACTTTCAGTGCACAGTCGGAATGGTTTTGGAGAGAATGGCCTAAGTCATTGTTGATCTAGTGCTGCAGCAATATGATACAAACCCATGCTAAAATATCGAGAGAAAACATAGGATTTTAGACATCTTTGAATTTATTGAAAAACTTGAGCAAGTCTTTGAGCTATTGTGTTCTCCTGTTCCTGTGACTGAGGAAGACATCTTTCTATGGTAACAATTTTACAGAATCTTTCGCATAAATCTTTTAAACTATTTGCAAACCTGGGATTGGGTTCTTTATTTGGAGAAAGTAGAAGTGTAATACTATTTGAAAAAGTCAATGATTATGTCATTTTGCATCACAAAGAGATGTCTGACTATGACTAATCCTCAGGCATTTGTCAAGCCTAGGCTTCCCATGGGAGAAGATTTTTACTAAGCGCCATAGCCTTTAGAGCAAACTAGGACATTTGATGTATTTCCACATGGATAACAGCATTACATGACATCTAAGTAAACTTACATTATCTATTAATTGACAGCTTAGATCTGCCTGGCTCAAGGGGAACAGACAACTGTGTGAAGGCTGAGGTAAGGTTAGAGGACAAAATGTCAGTTGTCACTGGGTTATATCTCATGAGACAACCAGCAGTCCAGCTTTGTAACCTGGATTTAGTCTTATATTGTGATCCTTTTCCATTCTCTCTGCTTGAGATTTTTTTTTGCAAATAAGAATGACCATGCACACTCAAACAAGATGGTCTCAACTTTTTATTTATTCTTTAATTTTGTGGCTAATACGGTGTAATTCCAGAAGATTTTAAGTGATGCTTAATGTATTTGCATAATCAAGTCCCTTTAGACTATTTTGCAGCTCTGAACAATTATGTGCTGCACTATTGAATAGAGAAGAGACTCGGCAAGCTTTGTGTCTCTGCTGCCTGAAACAATGCACCTCTATTACAATGCATGGGAAAAAAAAATACCCAACCAAAAAACTAAGAAGGAAGAAGGAAACCACAAGACTAATGAACTGTTTACACACAATTTAAAATGCCATAACTAGACTTGGTGAACTACTGAGAAAAGTTTTGAGAAAATGTGACCATTTTAGGGAATGCCTCTGTGTGAAGGTAAAAGATAAACTTTGTATAACCTTTATCTTCATCACCTTCTGCATTTGTTTATCAAGGAGTGTCTTAACGAAGTAGCTGGTGTGGGAGCATGGAGTACAGTCTTCTTAAAGTCTTTGTGTGGTCTTGAAGATGATAAAGAGAATTGGATGAGAAGGAAGATTAAAAAAATACCTGTGGCACTAGAATTCCTTTTAAAAAGTAAAAGTTGCCCTCCCAATAGTTGCCCTCACTCATTCTTTGTCTCTTTCACCTGTGACTGCAGGTGAACCTGTCCACTTCTGCTCTCAGAGGACCATGAGCTCACATATCCCCATATGGGAGAGAGGAGAGATTCTCCAGTTTAAAGCTCAAGCAATGTCTCTGTGTTCTCTCCATCCCAGCTGCCTCCTGAGGCCATGCAAACCCCTAGGAAGGAGCCCTAGGCTATTTAGACTACCTGTCCTCCACGGTGGATGAGCAAATGCAGCATTCACCATCCTTCATTTAGTGAAAGAAGGTGCATCATCTGTTTGGTCAGAAAGAAAAGATACTGCTGGGATAGCACGACTGAATGCAGCTCTGAAAACACACCTCCTGCAAAACTTGCCACCAAACGCCTGCTGGCACCAGTGTGATCCTCTTGTCTCAGGTCCAAAAGTGATGATTTGTGATGATGAAGCCCTCCATTGAAAGCATTAAAGCCTTTCTGCATGGGGATGATAAGACTATGGATGTGGGAATGGATCTCTGATACAGTTTGCAGTTCACGCTCACCTTCTGAGTAACCACCTGCAGGTCACACCTTTGGGTCTTTACAAAAATGGTACCTAGACCAAGCCTAAGAAGACTGTAAACTAATAATGCAGTCTCTTTTACTATCTTTAACTTTTATTATTAGTTACTATTAGTTATTAAGTGAAAAAAATGAAAACCAGTAGGCATGACTAACCATATTAATCTGAAAATACAATTACTTCCTTAATATTTATTTTTTTTTTATGAAATCAGGAATAAATTTCAATATTTTCACCAGTATTTCTACAGAAAAAAAAAACAAAGAAAAAGGTAAATATTCCAAGTATTTCACAATGCAGTGTACTTCAGGCTGATTATGGTTTGTGGCTTATTAATTAAGTGCTGCAATGTTTAGGCCGGCTCTGGTGTGAGCTCTGTACCAGATTTGTTATTGGAGGTATTGTAAATATGGCCTGTTTTTCTCACTGTATATGTTTTACAGCCTGGGAAACACAGTATTGCAAACTGTCTAGGAGTTCATATTCATTAAACAAGACTATAACAAACCAAATATGCAGAATTACTGACATTTCTGTCACACTGCAAACCACAGAGCAGTTCCTTAATAGCAAAAGATAGGTAAAGAACAGAAAATAATTAATGTAATGAGGTATGATGAAAACAAAGACAATGGCCTCGTTAGTGAAACAAGGTCTAAGAAGACTACTGTAAGGTAGATGAAAACAAGCTATCATACCAAAAAAAAAAGAGGCTTTAAGACAGGTCTGGATCAATATTTTTGAACATACCCAATAAATATTTATAACTTCCAAATGCATTTTTTTGGAAAATGCGTTGGATGTAAATTGAGTTTTCTAAGTGCGTATTTTATCCAATAAAGGCTTAGACCTTAATGTATTTTAGTGTTAAAAGTATGTCTAAAAATGTGAGAAAGAAAAGGTGCTGATGTTCGAAACTGGCTGCATGTGCCCAGTGATGGATGGTCCGTGACCTGTGAAGAACTGGTGGGGTACAGGTTATGGTCACACAACCCCACCACAGCCACACCTCATCTGGCAACACAAACCAGCACCATTCCTCAGTGGGAAAAAATGTGGGGGGAAAAAAAGGACTCCTGTAAATGTGATTTCCACTCCCCTCAAGACGTGTACCCAGGAATATCCTGAAATGCCTCTGCTGCAGTTTCCTGGTTGCTCTTTACATCAGCTCTTTTCCAAGGTTGAGAAGTGGGTGCAAGACAAACACATGCATGGGCACATACACATACACATACACACACACATAGACACATACACACATATATCCTCCCTTTAACCTTCACTGGCTCTCAGATTAGAGATCTGTAATGTGGCATTAGAAGATAAAATGCTGTCATACAGAAATAAAAGCAGTAAGAAGCAGCAGGCTGCAAATTCACCATTAAGGGTTATTAATTTCAAAATCCTTTCATTAAATCTTCAATTTTGCCAGAATTTACAGGCAATCCTAAACCTGAGTTTTCATCATGTGTTAACTTGAGGAAGCTATTACTTTAATAACTCTGCACCAACATGCATGGGTTTTTACCAAGTCAAACTATAATATCTTGCAGACATGTAGGCAAAACAGTGGATTTTTTAGGATCTGAGAAAGTACAAGTTGTAAACATAGTGCAGTAAAAATGCCTTCTTCTCTCTTTCCCATTGGCTGTTTGTCAATTTGTTTCCTTCCCACACTCTCCCAGCACTTGGTGTATCACTCCTTAAGCCAGAGATCCTAAGATGCACAAGGTCTGGACATTTCACTCACCCGCTCTCATGCTGCAGCGCAAACGAGGAGAGATATGGAATGCTAACTAGAAAACAAATCTGCCATACACTGCCATATGCTGCAGCATCCAAGCATTTGTTTGAGATTTATCACTCCAGGAGAAACAATAAACCAACCTTACAAGTACTATAGAGGTAACAATTAACGATTGCTGTGTTTTGTTTTGTTTTGTTTTCTGAGGAGAAATGCTGGTTTGGGACACACATTTGTTTCCCTTTAAAATCACAATCTTTAATCACACTAACCTTGCAGGCAGCTACACAACCTACTGCAAATATGCAATATAGACTTTCCCGTTTGTCCTTTTCCCATGGGAAAAAGCTGATAGGGAGTTTGTCCTGCCTACTGCTATGTTATGTATTTGTTATAGAAGTATGAAAAACTATCTCGAAAATACTGAGTTACCAGGCTCAGTGTTTATCTATAACCTTCCTGGGCTGTGCTTTTGTGGGAACAAATATTATCCCCCCTGTGGAGGTTCCCAGGGAAGGGTGTAGGTGAGCATAACACGAGTGAAGGTAAAGGAGATATGCACATACTCTCCCTCCTTCTCGGAAGTCTCACGGCTTACTTTCACAAATGTATTCGGGTAGAAAAGTGTGAAAATCCAGCATTTCAGCTGCTCCGTGCATCATTCTCTCTCTGGCTGTGGAAGTCTGGACAGATACAGAGATTATCTTGAGCTAGCTGTCTAGTGGTTATTGGCCTGGCCTGAAAAGGCTCAACTCGGCTACCACATAAAGACCATAAGTTTTCATCATCTGAAGACGTTTTATGTAGATCGTAAAAAAAGCACTTCTGTCTCCCATATTATCCATTTAAGGTGGTTTTCTTTTATAGCAAATGATGCTTACCAAGACTGGCATGATTGGCCATGCCTGCCACACTGTGCAAGAAGATTTTTGGTGGGACCCTCAAGTTTCCTAACCTCTGTCAAGGTACCAAGCCCAAATCCAAGTCCAAGTGCCAAGGTTTACAGTATGAACATCAATTATCGAAGGCAGTTTACACCTATCAGGCACATTGTTTCTGGCTTTCTGCTTCTTGATGTACAATACTCCTCAACAAGGGTTTCCTTTGAACATGGAAGTTCTGAAGAACGCGATGGGATAATCATAATGGTCACAGCTTCTTTCCTGACACATCCCTGCCCACTCAGCTGCTTATGGGGACTGTAAGAGATTTGTACACGTGTTCAACTATGGCAACAGTTTGCAAAAGCTGTACAAAAATTCCTCCCTTTTGCTGTCGCTTGAGTCAGGCTGGTGAAGACTGTTCTGGGCAACATTTACCCATCAGCCAGCGGTTACCCAGGCTTGGTTTTTCAGTTTACATGGGTAGCCCCTGTAGTAGTGTGAAGGCAGTGTGAGGTGCCTGAAGCACAGATGGAGAGATACTGCATAGACGCCTGCCCCTTGGCTTTGTAAATTCATCTATCAGGTCAGGCTTGTGCTCAAGATCAAGTACTGCCTTTATGTGCGCGTGCACTTCTGCTTATCGGCCTCGTAAAACCTCACAATACGGCAAGGCTGGTAGTGATTAAAGCAGTCTGAAGCACTGCAGTCTGTGTGATAGGCTCTGACACCCAGGGCTAGTGCTGTACTCCTTATTCCTTATGTGCAAACCTCCCGTTTTAAGTTGTATTTTCCCCAAGTTAGTGGGAAACAAGCAAGGAATGCAGGTCCACGCAGAACATCAAAATGCCACTGCTCTCCCCAGGGGTGAAGAGTAAAGGAAAAAAACCAAAAATCACATTTGTTTTTTTTCCAGAAGCTTTCAAGAAAAACAAAAGCTGCAGCTCTATTTTACAAAACACACTTAAACAACCTAACACTGAATTATTCATGCCTGTTCTGAAACACAAGCTTTATAACCCTGAATTAATTGCCCTTGGTGGTGAGTATATCTAGTCTCATTGTAAATACTTTGCCAATTGAAATACAAACATGTTCTGCACAAAAAAAAAAAAAAAAAAAAAAAAAAAAAAAA
>JANVCC010010369.1:3072314-3090205 GCA_025345505.1 Todiramphus chloris collaris
AAAAAAAATGAGAAAAAAAGAAAATTACAGAAAAAAAACTCAAACTGAAAAGTGTTTTGGGACTTTTGTGAAACAAAACAGGCTTTTGCAGGAAAGGGAAACAACTTCTTTGCAGTGAAGGTATTCTTTTGCCTGTGTTTTTGATCAGGTACGAAAAGCTTTCTCCACTGATGCCTAAACCTCAAGTGCATTGGTAGTAAAAGCAAGGAAACTTCTGCAGTTGTTTGCAGAGATTATGTGATTGTACTTCAAACAAAACCCTGCTGTCCAGTGTTGCCTGCTAATGAAGGAAAGTTCTTCCTTCCTAAGAAATAACAGAACACTTTCTTAAAACAACCCCAACCTGTACCCTGTGTCCTTTAACTGGGTACCCACAAAATAACACTCCATCCCTCCACACAAGTTGGAGTTAGTGATATTCAGCTACCGATCTGAACCCTCAGCTGCACCGAGCTCCTGCTCAGCACTTTTGATGTGGGTGGTGGGAGGAGAAGGGCAACTCATTCATTTCCAGTCTCCTCTCATCCCATGGCTGTCATTACAGCTTCAGAGTCCTGCTGGCGTCAACAGTCGCTGCCTGGCAATCATCCACGGCACCGTGCTCTTCCCTTCGGTCGTATCCCAGGTGGAGAGGAGGGAAGGAAATATCAGAAAACCAGAGCCAGACAAAGGCCACCACACGCCTTCCCTGCTGGATGGGGACCTTCAGCTGCCCCGTCAGCTCCGGTCAGGACAGGAGCCCTACACTTGAAATATTTGACAGGACGGTGTTAAGGCTCTGCCATGTTGCTTAACACCAGGATTCCAGTGGCAGAGGGGAAATGAGAGTCAGGGGTGGTTGCTGTACTCCTCCATCAGTCAAGGCCACGGAGACACGGCCCTGCTTGCTCTTGGCTCTTCCTTCCTCGCAATCCCCTGGAGCAGCCTCCGTGGCTGAATGCTTGCCCTTCTGTGTCTAAAATAACTATAGGTCCAGTCTTGACTGTTGCTCCAGATTTTCTAGCGTTTCCCATGGCTGAAACCTGAAGAGGGAAGGGATGGTGTGTCCCTGAGCTGCTCCCGACCTCTGCGCACCCAGATGCAGCCTTGGCTTACATCGCACCTCACCGCTGCCTTTACCTTCTCAGACTCCTCCCTTCTGCCTTCTGCAATAACTCAGGCCCAAAGTGGTGTGGAGGTTCATGTCAGGCCTGGGCAAGGTTAGTGAAAATAAGTGATGCTAGTGAGTGGTGAAACTTCGACAGATTTTCATGGGAGGCTCCTGCAGGGTTTTTATCTCACCCCGGATGCCTACCTGGAAAGCCTTTG
Source organism: Todiramphus chloris collaris (assembly GCA_025345505.1). NCBI lineage: Eukaryota > Metazoa > Chordata > Aves > Coraciiformes > Alcedinidae > Todiramphus > Todiramphus chloris. The sequence continues at coordinate 3,073,623 of JANVCC010010369.1, forward strand.
GAGGGGCAGAAGCTGAGGGCAGATTTGCATCTTAATATATTTATCTGACTTGGAAACTGTACCTTTAGGCCACTTTATGGCCAGTTATAGTCTTTGCTCAGTGATGTGCTGACTGCTTTTCTTCCCTCTGTGGAGAGGGCAAGGCACCTAACTCACTGGCAGCCCAGGTCACCGGGTAAGCATCACTGTTATCCAAATACCAGGAGGCACAGAGGAATGTGCCACTCCTCACAGGGGTGGGAAAGGCCTGCCGTTCTTTCCTTTCCTGGTCTTTTTTGTTGTTGTTGTTTTGAGCTGTGACATACCAAATCCTACGTGGCAGGTGGCATGACACAGATGAGAAGCCAGAGTGAGAAATGGCTTTCCTCTTGCTCCAAGGCGTGACGTATGCTGGGAGGTGCTGTAAACCTTATTAAAGCTCCTATTATTGTGCTGCCTAATGACTGATGTATATATAAAATATTATTGTGTTCTACAGAGACACTCAAATGTTCAAGAGCAACTAAAGGGTTTGGACACGCAACTGGCAGCTTGTCTTTAAAAATCAGGTTGCTTCAAAATTTTTCAGAGTCTATGCAGCCAAAATTTACCTAGTGCCTTTGAAAATGTAAGCTATTTTTTACCAGTTAGGTACTGTGACCCCTGCACTTTAAAGCTAAGGTTTTTATTCCTCAAAAAAAGTACTAGCAATTATCTTACAGTATATTTTCCTGGTAAAGGAAACCCACAGTTGATGTGACAGCCAGGTGGACAGCAAAACATGTAAACTCGGAGCCAGGCAATGATATAGTGAGAGGTCCAAGAGGAAGCAGGCATATAAGGTGGAGCTTGCAGTGTTCATCGAGGTCGGAAAGATATAGCAGCGTGCTGGAGATGCACACCCAGGGCAGAGTCGAGGCACTAAGAATAAACACCACCGCCGCGTATTTCGGTTGCCATACGTTGTAATTGCAGGCGTGATCTAAACGTTTTGAGTGCTGCGGCCGGGTTAGCGTTTTGTACAGATAAACAAAGCCCCTTGTAAATTAAGGCTCTCCATATCCTACACGTGTTAAGTTATCCTACACGTATAGGGTGTGCAGGGGGCATGGCAGAGAAAGCCAGCGTGACCGCACGGAACCACACTGCCTTATTTTATTCCTGCTCCTCCAAGCTCTGCGCCGACAACATCGGTGGCTAAAGTGGCAGGGACGAGAGGGGTAAACAAGGCACAAGCCACGGGAGAAAAAAAAAAAAAAGAAAAAAAATAGATAAAGTGTGTTATTTAATTTTGATACCGGTGTCCACGCTGTTCCCCCAGAAGGGGGAGATCTCAGCCTGCCTGCTGCAGCAGCCGGCACCCTGCCTCTATCCCGGTTCCTGCTCGAAATTTGTCTTGTCGGGGAGATTAGAACACAAACCGTGCGACTTGGTATACTGGAGCACGCTGGACCTCATCTGCTTAAAAAGATGCACAGATATAGTCATCACACTTCATAATTTAATAAACTGCTAAGAAATGGCACACGTTTTCGTTTTAGCAACTTGGGTCCCGCAACTAAACTCACGACGCTACAAAGACATTTGAATTTTTCACTAATATGTCATGAGCGTTGCACCCATTGCAAATTAATGAGTCTCTGAATAGCACTGTGCATTTGTCATTTGAATTTATGCTAATGCACTGAGGTCTCCTGATGATGTTGATAGTCCACAGCAGCTGCTCAAACTACAGAATATACATTCATGTTCCTGCACTTTTTATTCGTCTTTCCTTGGATTTTTCTGGTGTATCATTTGGGCTGCAGTCCTGCAGCTGGTTATTGATAGGACTGCTAATTCTCTTTGACTTTACACTACAGGCTTGACCCCCAACCCTGAGCAGAAGTAATGGACCAGTGTTGAGAGAATTATGTACATCACACAGCAACAACCTCAGACCAGCGGGTCAAAAGGAGTTCATTGAGATCCAATGGTATTTACAAAGAGTGTTGGCATGGTAACTGATAACCTCCCCCCACGCCCCCAAATGAATTATACCAAGTATAATTTATTTCAATAAGTCAGTCTGAGGCTGTGACGGCGCTCACATAAAGTATACATCGTGGTTGATGGCATTTGGGGTTTTTTTCTGCGTGTACAAAGAAGTAAAGGCCTGTCATTTACCCTTCCCACCCAGAAGAGGAGAGTATGCAACAGCTAGCTTATGGCAGCAGCATGCAAGATCCTGGCCAAAGGCTAGATGACAACCTTTCCATCCAGAGTTCAGGCAGCGCCGTTGGGTAATGAAGATCAGTGTCAGACCGAATCCACATGGGGTCCTGTCAAAGGAACAAAGAGAAGAACTACTAGGGAAACTAGTAATAAAAGTTTCAAAATATTTATCCGTGAGCTCTTGTATATTGGAAGTCAGAATATTCCAGAGCAGACTACAGTCTTTACCAACTTTAGCTCTAAACATGACAATTATAGTGCCGCTAATATACCCAGGAAACAATTATTCGAGCTGCCTAATCATTTTCAAATGACTCAGAAAAATCAAGCACCAAGATGAAATAAGTAGCACACATACAGAAAATGCAGCTTGTTAAGAATGACTCCATTTTTTTTTTTTTGTACTCTTCCAGGTTTCACAGGGGCAAGGAGGCTTAGTAGTTTGATTTTAAAACATCTGGGAGCAGTGATGCTGTACAATATACTATGGCCTTTTGTTTGCAGCAGGTTCTTTTCAAGGGAACAAAGCTGTGTCACATGAGGGAACTTGACTGAATTATCTGATAAATGTCAAAATTAGACAGATGCATTCTGCCGCCTCTTAAATACTATCAGGAAAGGGTTTTAAAAAATTAACCAGTTCATTTCTAATATCAGGGAGATGCTCTGGAGCTGAACAATGGCATACACAAAGGGAAAAGAGAGCAGACTCACTCCGCAGTCTTAAAGCATTTCTGAGAAGAACTCTCAGGAGAGCTACTTAAAATATATATATATAATGTCTATACATTCTAGCACCCTTCCCAGGGTTAAAGGACCACTTCAGAGAAAGGCATTTCAGTAAGGAGCAGCAAATAGCTACTTTCCTATAGCACTGCAGTTTTCCCATCAAGGAGGGTAAAGACATTTTCACTGTTCTCAAAAAACTTTGAAATGTAAACTTGTTCGATTGATGGCTCCTTCTGGTCCTGGCAGCCTTTTTGATAGCTGGTGCTCTTTCTGGAATACTTGTTAAATATGTCTCTGTAGCAAAGATGTTTTTTTTTCCTCCCATGTGAATTTTTTTTTTTTTTTTTTTAAAAGTCAGTGCATGGGAGAGTGGAGAGAGGCTCTTGTCTTCGATGCAGCAGACTGACAAGTGAACACCTACTCTCATTGCCCTTGCACATTGTAATACTTTATGAGATTAGACTGCCTGAATGCTGTTTCTTTTTCAGTCTAAACCTTCAACCCTCTTTCTACGCAACCCTTTCGCGGTGACTTCTGCTTGGGAAAACTGGCCATGGCAGCCAGAGTCTGTCTGTGAGCGTGTCAAGGTCGGAGGCAGCTACATGCACCAGCATCATTTAGTGCCAGTGCCATCTACAGCTGATAACTCCTCTCTTCACAAAGACTGACCAAAATTCAGGACTGGGAGCAACCTCCAACCTAAGGGATCCTGTCTGAGGCTCTCCTTTCCTCCAGTGCCCATAGGAGTCTAACTTCTGACCTTTACCAGCAAATACACCCCTATTCTGTTCCGGTGGCTGCCCGTCTGCTGAAGGCAGCCCAGCTTTCGAGACAACTGCGCTTGCATACTTGCTTGTCAAGCTCACACGGCTCTTAGTTTTGGAAACATTTTGCTTCGCGCATGTAAATCGTCTCCTGGAGGTTGTCACATATGCTTGTTTCTCATCTCTCATGCTACCTCCTCTGACCCTGCTAATTCCATCATTGCAGTGTAATTGTAAAAGAAATCTTCCCGGTTGAAATAACAAGCGGTGTCACGGGAGTTTTCTGGAGTAATATCTTGATGCTAACCACTATTCACAGATCTGGGGAGGATTAAACTTGCTCCGTGTGAAGAATTTTATACCTAGATGTAATAAAAATTAATGTAGCTTCCAGAAATAAATAATCTGAGGCAGACAGTCAGCTTTTTCCACTCCACTTTTCCTTTCACTGCGCTCAGCGTAGCTATTAACCAGCTATCATCTTTATTAAAGATTATTCTTCTGTGTAATAGCTGGGGTTGTTTACCACATCAAAACACAAATGCCTCCTGGCACGTCTCGTGGACTAGATCTTGTCCCTCGTTCCCCCTGTACCAGCTTCACCACCTCCCCTTTCTTATTCCCTCTAAAGGACTTGTGCAAACTCCGACACTCAGAGAGCAGACAGTGAATAATTCAGCAACTGGCATATGAAGCCACGGCAGAGCAAGGCGCTGGTGTGATCCACACGGGCCACAATGTGCTTATAAAGAAAGGCAGCTAATGCTGATAATATGCTGTGCTAGCCATGGCTGTTGGTAAATTATACAGCTCTCAGTCGTCTCTCGAGGCTCAGAGGAGACTGTGCTTCCCAAAAGTGATAAAAACTTTTTTAGCCTCTCGTAGCCTTTTACGTGAAAAACTCCTGCAGCAATTTTACATTAGTGTGCTTGTTGATGTTTTTCTTTAAGTGAGAGAATATATGATTTTACTTTGGTTCTATTTTAACTGCAACAGCGAGTTCTCTGAGCATCTTTCTAATGGTTCAGATTTCTATTAAGGTAGCTTATTCTTTTCCAAATGACTGTCTTAATAAAAAGTGTGAGGGATGGAGGTAGTAGTGCAGATGAACTTCACATCTTCAGAGTTAGAAAACTACATGGGAAAAGGTTAATTTGAGTCAAAACCTGAGTGTCCCAGACCTCAGATTGTCAGTGTCATTGGGCGTCTGGGGAATTCGGAGTAGAATTCGTTGATAATGTGGGTCAGCTTTGCCCTGTTGATATCAAGGGGATGATTTATAGGGATGGGTGATCTGGCTCTTTGTGCAATTTCTTTATGGTTCCAGATGGAGACACTGCCTGCAGGTGATTACCATCCCTAGTTGCCCAGCTGACATTTGGTCTCACACCTCAGCATGTACCACAGAAGGCTCAAAAGTATCTTGAAATGAAGGAATCCAAATATAATGAAAAAAAATTAGGTATTAATTATATTGCTTCTCATCCATGGTAGCAGACATGCCATGTTCAAAGCCTTGTTCAAGGGCACAGTTAAGAGGATTCAGTTGTTCCCAGCTGGACACAGGGAATACCTGATATCTAGCTGGCAAGCCAGAGGCAGGTAGCATTAGGGGCCAAGCTGGGAACAACACTCAGCACCAGGAATGGGGGATACAGGGTCGAGAATGCAGACGGGGGAATTTCGCTGTAGTCCTTGCTCTCCACATCTCTGACAGCTGCTCATGGCTTTTAGCAAAACACCGTCCGCCGAAGAACAGACTAAGGAGCTGGGTCAAGCACACAGAAGATCTTTGAAAGTGTAAATTCGTCCTTTTAGTAAAAAACGTGTGTTGGAAGTTGTCATTTCGAGCTGACTGGGTTGTGTGTGTGTTGTGCGTTCTCCACAGACTGCCAGACACCTCCCAAAGACATGGTGATGAACGCCTTCTGGCCTTCTTGGCATCACAATGTATTTGTGCACCTATAGGAGACTGAATAACATAGATGGGGAATAGCATTTAAGTATCCATATCCCAAAGGGGAATTGATTCCCAAACTTGCCCTTAGACCTGAACATCAGAGGAATCCTCAAATGGCAGATTCTGGAGCTGGGATGGTCCTGAATGAAACCTGGTGCTTTAAACTCTAGACATATCTCTGCTCTAAATTAAACATTTTCTCCAAAGCTATTTATTTGATTTTCTATATGCAGCATGTCCAGATGCTGACTGTGTTTTTGAAAGCAGATTCTTGCTTTTAAATCCCATATGTGGAATGAATGTTTATTAACATATCAAATTGGATAGGATTTTAACTCATAAGGAAAAATAAGGTTGTTCGACACACTTTTTTTGGTGCGTTCTCCGGACTCACTTCCCAGCAGAGCTCAATAGCTGCGGTGACGAGTGGCACCAGCAGCATCCCTTTCCTTCTCCCGGTCCCACAGTGCTGACATTACCCTGTGAATGGTATGCTGGATCAACAGCTCTAATGATTCAAGGGCTGTCCCCGGGGGCTTGTCCTTTCCCCTTCACAATCACTCCCTCGCACGGTTCCCATGTGCCGTGTGAAGGCTCAGAAACCTGCCTGCTTAGCAGCCTTGAAAGCTCGGCACCAAGCAGTCCACCCGCCACAGTAATCAGTCACCACGATTGTTTTGCTTCATAAAGCAGAAGAATCGCCACGTTTACCTTATAGATCTGTATTTACCTACAGATGACACGCGGCGATCCCATTATGCACTACTGTGTGGCACGGATATTTTATACGCGTGTGGGAGTGAATCAAGATTTCTTTTCAAGTACTAGCGCCACACATTTCATGCTCTTTTTTACCCCCATAACCAAGCTCCCAGATTGAAAAGATTCTGCTTTGCTAAGAGGGACTCGTGGTCAAACTGAAAAGGGGAAAAAAATAAAAATAATAATAAAAAATAAAATAAAAAAATCACACCATACTTCTTAGTAAGTTCACTTGTCTCTTTCAACTAGCCAACATAAAAACCTTTTCTCCTGGCTTGTACAATCTTTTAAAGTACTAACAAGTGTTCTGCGGTTTCTAAGAGATTCTTTTTTTTCTTTCATAGCTCCAGGGTTACCACCCTAGTAGGTGTGGAAAATCTTTGTTCACTTCATTATAGGACACTTTTGTGTACCATCTAACTGGATTCAGCCAGCAAAGGAGAGCAGATATGTCATATGTCGAATGCTTTTTTCCTCGTCCCTACCATCCTGGGATATTGCATGCTTTCATGTTCTAATGGAGGTTTCTTTTACCAATGACCAACATTTTCCTCTACTCTCTAACGCTCCTACAAGTTTCTGACCTGATATAATTTCCCTGCCTGCAGTGCAGTTTCAGCTGGCGTTCCTGTTGAGTACTGAGGAAATGAATACAGTGCCTAGAAAAATCTCCCTTGGATTGAGGAAATCTGCATGCCAGAGGATGTTAACTTGTGTACATTGATATCTCCAGTGCTACCCACTGTATCTGTGTGAGAACTCCAGTGAAAACCAGGGAAAAGGGACAAATTGATTATACAACGGATTTCTCTGTGGGCTTTCTCACAAAACTCTGCCATCACCGATCAGCCCCTTAACTCTGCCAGTGGTTGACGGAGACAAACACTCCAGGCTGATGAAAATGAACCTATACATTGAAGACATCGCATATACTCTTTGCATGTGATGATGTAAAAAAATGCCCAAGCACGTTTCAAACACACATTTATTCAGTAACGTATTCTTATTACCCAGTTCTGTATCTGGGCTATTTTCAGCAATTGAAAGCGCTGCTTCTCTTTTAAAGCCGGCCACTTCCCTTTTGACCCTCTTCCCACTCTGAACATAAAACAGGTGCATCAGCAATATTTGGCATGTTCATAGGGAAAGAAGTTCTGTCTTTAATACCCGGCATTTCATGTAGTTTGCCTTATCTCAGTCATCAGCACTGATTCAAAGCTATTGAGTATCACAGCACTGACTGCATGCCAAGTTCGACAAGAGTCGGCTGGGGTTACAGCTGCAGGAGGACCTGCAGGAGGAGGTAATAGCTGCCTCTGGGAGCCAAGAGATGCCAGTTGTAATACTCCCTTCATATTTCTCATTTGCTAAAACTCAGTTTTCTTTGTTCTTTTATGAAAGGTGACTGGACTGATTAAGATTTCCAGATGCAAACAGACAACCCATCTGACATCGCTGGCAAGGAAAATAAAACGGAACCTGCTTCACAGTGAAAAGATTAATACAAATGTATTTGGCAGAGTTATAAACATTTGAAAATAAGGTCTTATGCTGCAGAGGCTTTGGGAATCTTAGCTGTAGGCTGTACTGCCTGTGTTACCTGCAGCGAGTGAGGCATCCGACACAGGCATCTGACACTGCTGGTTGTGGAAGGTAGCATCAGAGGATACAGTCCTCTGAAAATTATGTTTTAAAAGACCAAGGTACCCGTGCTTTACATTGTGTTAGAGAACAAAGGCAAGAGGTGATGTCAGAAAACGTAATTTTTCGAATGTTATTGTAAAACAAAACTCCTGCCCAACTTCAGATCAGAGCAAGCAGAAGGACGAACTATCATGAGATAAACTTTTTAACAAGATGCTAGACCCCAGGGTCCTGGGGCTCTATGGAAAGGATCACGGGTTGATGACTTGCAGTTTCACGGGCTTCAAGCAAAGCAGAAAAATTTGTAATGAACTATACAAGTCCAGAATTGGTTCCTCCTTCCCTTACCCTGCCACAGAGTGGACATTCAGCCCGTGTTCCTCTCTTTTTCCCTCTTATGGTGCTTTCCCTTCCCTGTTGGCTGTCAGGAGAGCAAATCATAACTGTAGTTACAATGTCCTGTTAACTGTGATACTCAAAGCAAATATGTTCTGAGATGAATAAACACTTCAACGTTATCTTTTTCTTTAAAAGAAATCCCACCAAAACAATAAAGTAAGACTCACGGGAGGTCTGTGTCACCACCATCCTGCACAGATAACATCAGAGTAATTCCACACTCTTCTAACTTCAAAATTAGAGATCCTGAACGCAGCAGCTCGGGGAGACGTAGCATTAAGTTCATATATTAGAAGACACAGGTGAGGTTTAGAAAGTGTAATTGTTAATTGTGATTTAGGTTCAGACTGTTTGACAGCACCTGGTGCCTGTCTACAGAGATAGATGGCAAAGAGAGATTCCCACAGACTTACCAGTCACCTTGAGAATCCCAGTCTCACGTTGGTGGCATCTCTGTGAAGATGTCTACAAAGTTCCACACTGCTTTAATATGGCTCTGACAACTCTCATCATTCATAGATACTTGCTTAAACTGAAAGCTACTGTCCTTTAAAATGTGGTTATGTTGTCAAGAGAAGTCTGCAAACTGGAAGTGGCTTTTTCAGACGTACGTTGGCTTGCACAGTGTGCATTCAAACCATCCCACCATTGCTACAGTTTTCAATGCAAGGTGTTTACCATCACCTTGGTTCTTCCATGAATGGTGTGGAAGAGCAATTTATGTTCTCAAGCTGATCTGGATATTGCACCTCCAAATCATATACCTTCATATTTTTCCAAGTGTGTAGCTAATTACTGCCTCATTATGACCACGGATGAGTTCAGTATGGTGGACAATCCAAGCCTGTTGGTCTTCCCAGCATATTCAATTCAGTTGTATCAACAGCATTTCTGCCCCCCTACTTCAGTGAATCAAGAAGTTCCTGATTATTACTCTTTTTTAAGCACAAAGGAAAATAATATTGTACAAATGAAAGAGGTAGGATTAAATGAGAATTACTCAGGGTTAATTTTAACTCCCATATTTATTGATTTTCCCACCTCATCCTCCCAGCAAGGGTTTTTTTGTTTGTTGTTTGTTTGTTTGTTTGTTTTTTAAACTTAGCTCCTGGAAGATTCCTTTGTCAAATGAAATGTGGGAACAATCTTGGTGTTGTCAGCACTAATGCTGGTTCATGTTTTAATTAAAAACTTTTACAAATATTAATTCTTATTTTAAAGGCCCTGAAGTAAGAAGCCATGTGATAATAGCAATTTTTTTTTTTTTATCATTATAAACTCAATAGCAATTTTTAGTTGTTTGCAAGTTTTTCAGGACTGAATGGTTGAGTACAAAACCTTAAACATGTAGAGATCAAAACTGAATATGCAACAAAAAGGCTGTCAGATACATGCATATTTTGTGAAAATAGATAACAAACTACCCAAATATGCTGCCAGGCTGGTGGGACATTAACATAATCTGACATCCTTTGGACCCCTGAGAATATTGGTGGGAGAGACCTTTATATGTGTGTGTTCCCCTCCAGGAAAACCTTCACAAGGAATTCACACCTTAGGCATGGAAGTAAGTCAGAGGCGATACACAAATGAGACAGCCTCGTCAGTCTCAGTGCTGACTGAACTATTTATTGAACCCTTATGGTCAGAGACACAAATAGCTTGCAAAGGAGAACTGAAACAATCTCCAGGATGGTTGCCTTGGACAGGAAAACTGGGCAAGTTTTCCATGGGAATTTTATCAGCACATAGCAAAGACACCCCCTCTACCACCCCCCACTTCCCTCCTCCCCGCCCCCTCCCCCCCATCCTTCTTGCATTGCTTTACTGCTTCATTCAGGAGATGAGTAATAGACAGACACTGGTTTTACTCAATGTGGGTCAGCAGTACATTGGGATGGTGTGGGTATTATGCATTAGCTTACCACGGGGCCCTTTCTTTTCATAATGTTAATATTATTTCCTTTTGTAACATAAATTGTAATATTAATTGAATCCAGTTGCTGCCTGCATGCCTTTTTGGGCTTAACTCTCTCTTTTTTGTCCACACACACACCTTCAAATATGCCCTGCAGAGAGGCTAGTGTCCACATCATGCTGGAAAACAGAATCATTATGTATCTTTATCCAATTCAGAGACCCATTTGTGAGAACATGAACCCCGAGGGGGGATTCGTTTAGCTCTCATTTTGCCTTTTTTAAAGCCTAACTGTTTAAATAGGAGACCCTTTCCTAATGTGGCTGCTTTCTCAGCTATCTCATCTTTATATGTCTCTTTTTCCCCCTAGCTTTGATTTGTACATGTGGAATGTTTTTGATCAGATAACACCCACTGGATATGTTGCTGTCTTTGTTCAGGACACTGGTTTTGTAAGCTGCAAAGCTGATAAACACTTATATGTGCCTTGTTTCCTTTTCTGCATAAAGATGCTATTGAGACATCAGCACATCTGGAGAAAACATGTTTTTTAATATTACGGTTGTTGTTATTCATTTTAAATTCAGCACTATCATATTTGATGTCTGCATCTTTAAAAAATGCAAAATGATGCCTTGTTGGCAATAACGAATATGAGCCTAACAGAGAAAAAGAAAGGGAACCTGCCTTAAGGTTCCTTTGTTATAAAATTCTTATCAGAAAAAAAGGACCTTTGAGGATATTAAAACTTGACTCTTTTTCTGTTAGCTTCATGAAAGATAGAGCTCTTGTTAAACTCGCGTTGCTTTGTTGTCTCCACAGCTCTGATGCCTTACACAGCAGTTTTTCCTTTAAAATAAATCCTTGGGACAGAAGATAAAACAAATGCCATGCTCTAGTGACTGGCATATACCAACCAGAGGCATATTCACATGAGAAAACTGCTTGACAAATATTTCATCTATCTGAGATATTTTCCAGCTGAGTTGCCTCACTATTCTGTTCCCACCACATTCTCTGCGTTGCACAGTGGAAAAGCAAAGACATTTAACTTCTGCACTGGACTGGGAACTTCAGATGCTAAAAAACAGGTCATTTTTTTTTCCAAGGTCTCCTTTTTTTTTTTTTTCCCAGTTGGCACTGAATAATGGAAACAAACTTAATATCAGCTCTTTTCTCTTAATACATCTGTACAAAAGGAAGGACCAAATCGGGGAGGGGTTAGCTACATGTCTCAAAAGCCCCTGCATACAATAGCTAAAAATTCTCATGGACTAAGACTATTTATATATTTATTATAAAACTATGAAAAGCTCACAATACTAACTTTCTCTTCATTAATATAGGAACCTTACTTGTCTAACTATTCAAAAGTACAAGTGATAGAAAATAAAGGGACCATTCAGAAAAATCTTGGATTCCAAATCAGGAGGAAATTGAAACATTTTTCTGGAATTCAATTTATTGGAAATCATTGTTGCAATTAGCTGAGCAGGTAATTTTTTTTTTTAATCTTATATTATAATGAAAGTTCTTCTCTAGTGCCAGCCATAAGGGCAATGCATCAGCATGGTAGGTGCCATGCCATGTGTTCCTTCAACCTCATGGAAAACAAAAGCTATTAGATGTATGCAAACATGAAAAATAAATTTATTTTTTCAATAAGAATAAAGACAATTTTAGAAATAAGAATAAAGACAACTTTTGAACACAATGAACGGTTCATTCTTCAGAGCAAAAACTAAAATAAAGCCTAGGAAAATTAATCTCACTGTACATTACGGAGTTAGAAAAATTAGTCATGGGCCTGTCTCAGAAAAAAAAAAGAGAAGAAAATGGTGGAAAGTTGTAGAACTTTTTCCCAGACTTCCACACAGAAAATAAGGCTAAAACTCCTAGATAACTGGATGCAATTAAAGAGCATAGGTCACCTTTCAGAAGATGATCATTCAACATCCCTGTAGGACTATTACTGTTCGGCCACGAAGTAACGAAACAACTGCACTGCATGTGTTTGATAAATTTGAACAGAAAGTCACTTGAAAAACCACTGTTTGCTTGCAAAGTAGTTAAAAATGCTTAAGACATTGTGCTGATTATTTAAGGCAATTTTTTTTGTTCATCTCTGGCTCTGAGTAAGATGGGAAATGAGTCAAAAGGCATCATATGACAGAAAATAGCACCAGTCAGGTGATGTCTTTTAACCTTTAACACACTGCCCGTGTCTACCTGGAAATCCCAGGTAGAAGAGAGGCTGATTTCAGCCCAATGCTTATATTAAAGAGACACGTAGCAAGGTTTTGGCACGGTCTGAGGCTCTGACCCTGGACCATGTTAACACAGCGTGCACCACCTCAGCATCCTTCGGAGCATGATCGTGTTGTAAATTGCTGTTAATTCCCTGCGACAAGAAATGTTAGACTTCATTTTCCAGTGCTGCCAGCTCTTTAATCTTCCTAAGGACAAAAAGTTCATTCAAGACAAATTGAACTGATGGGCACTCGCAGTACTCAAACTGGATTAGGCTTGGATTTTTTTCTATTCTAGACAGCTGAGGCAAATTGAGCATAAAGTTGCACAGTGCCATGCGTAACACCAGCATTTCTGGGCAGGCAGCAGCGGTTGTGCGTCAGTTTTAGAGGGTTGCTCTTGTCTGGACAATAATATTCCTACTTATTTGGGGATCTATGAAAGTAAATGGAGTAACAGAGATCTGAGAACACTGTATTTCGTATTTATTTACCTCATCATTGCAGGAAAAGTAAAAATCATAAGAGAAAAATACATTTTTACATGCTGTCTCTCTGCAAGGTTTTTCAAGAACAGGAGTTTTAATTTTTTCTCCTAAATCCCTGTTAGATTCTTAAGTAAACGCCTGATTTTTAACAGTGCTGGTCACCCTGCACCCCACTCAGGGTCCCACGAGAAAACAGCTTTATAAACAGTGAATCTATCTGAAATGTTTTCTAGCTGACTTCCTTCGCCTGAGCTCAGCCAGAGCTTTCCATGAACTTTGCTTTTGAAAATGAGACTGTTTATTTTAGTAACAAAATTAGGAGAGCTTGCCCCACAGTTACGTTTGTACCTGTGCAGGTTCATTCATTCTCTTTGGAGAGAAGAAAGACGTAATAGTTAAAAACAAACAAATAAATAAATAATTAAAATTACAAATATAAAACCAAAATAAATAAATATTTTTTTTAAAAAAAATCAAACCCCTTCATTAATGCAGCCAGAAGTTTTCAAGAAAGAAAACAAACTGAGTTAAGGATCATGATATTTCACCATACCTCGGTTTAAGCAAAATCCTGAACTTCTGATTGTTAATCTTTTGCTAAAACCTGTCAGTATTGCCTTAATTAAACAAAGCTTTTCTTCAGTAAAACTTTTTGTGTCAGAATTATAGACACTTCCTATTCTGACAGTCAGGCTACTTCTTGGAGGGTGTTAATGAGGTACCTTAGTTTGTTTTAATGAGGTACAATGCACAGCTCCATTTATACATGAGAAGAGAAACAGGAAGATTTTTTGAACAGGTTTTGCTCTGTAATCCGAGCAAAACGTACAGACTGCTACTCACCATTAATAGGATGACATAAAGAGTTGGCAGCATTTTTTCTGACGAATACCCTAATCTCATGTGGATACATTTGAAAAGTGGAAAATCATTGTTATCTCATATAGATCCTTACAATGCACCGTATGTATCTAGTGAATGAGCATCAAACTGACCCTGTGGGTGTATGCTGCACATCCTGCCAGTCCATTGATTTTGGGACTATACTGAAAACAAAAGGCTGGCTTTGAGAAAGGGCCATGAACTCACATTTAGGGGTATAATTTTGCACAAGTCAGAACAGAGGAGAGACAAAACTGTCCTCCAGACAATAGCCTTCAGTATGGGGAATGCTAATTATAATGTTGGAGAGCTACAGGGTCACGCTCTTTCCACTCTTCCGTAATTATGGTCCAGGAAGCACGGCACACAAGAGGTTAACTTCTTTGGTCCGCTTTTTATTATGCTTGGGAATTTCATGCAGATGCAAGGCATAATTCCATAAGAATTATATTGTTGGTTATCATTAATGGCTGCTTGTTATGAAGTGCAATATTCCTACCTTTTAAAATTCAGCAGGATTCTAGACAGGCCTTTCCTCTGTTAGGATCTTGGCCAATAAATTACTCAATAGGGTGCATACAGTGGCTGGAGCAATATAATAGCATCACCCTTGGAAACTGTGTGGAACAGTATTGGTAACCACAGGAGCAAAGGGGCACTTCTTCACAAGGATGCCTTTCACTGGCGCAGACGGTCAACCAGAGGGCAAAACACAATGTTTCAGGCTAGATATAGATTTCAAATGGAGCAGATATTTGGCAGGCGGGAATCATATACATAAAGCTGACTTTGAAAAAATGTCATGCAAAAAAGAAAGATCCACTGTTACCACAGGAATCTGAATACATTATATAGTGCTTTATTGGCTGGGTCTCGTTCGAAGAGGAAAAACAAGTCAGACGGACCCAAACTGTAGCCTTTGGGAGCAGAAGGATGTCACTTCTGTGCTGGCTTCTTCTCATTTACTATTTATTTTCTGCTGACTGTTTTTCTGGCAGCACTGCTAGGAGATCTTCTCCCTCAATAGCTGGTTAATATCAGATCTCTTTGCAGTTCAACCTATTTGGGACGATTTAGGTAGCTGCGTATATCAAATGTTGGTGGAATTTGCCATACTGGGTTTTTTTGGCTAATCCTGTACACTCCATCTACCTGACGGGTCACAGGAGGAAAACATTTATTAATTATTACTGGGGCCAGTTCTTTAAGGGAAGCTAAGGGAGAGGGTTGACCTGGACAGCCACTGTTTCTGCGTGAGCCCTGATATGCACCGTGAATTTGCTATGAAGCAAAAAGAGTGTTTTGCAGGTAGGAAAACATCCCCTCTCACACAGACCTATTCTGGAATAGATTTTCCCACGAGGTGTTCTCCTGCAGTAAATATCCCTCCTTTAGCATATAAGAATGTGTTCAACATTATCATATTAAAACAAAGTCTCACCTGAGGCTAGTGCCCTGGGACTCTTTCTGAAGTAGGTGCATAAAGAAGGAGCACACCAAGGTTTGCAGCTGGGTGCTTTTGATTTTCTAGCCTAAAAGACCCCAAACTCCTTGCAGCTGGGGTGACAAGAAGTGAGGGCTGGCTTCAGAGTCCAGGGCATGGCTTGAATTAACATTTCTGGATCTGCAGCAGGATGCTGTAGAGGCTGCACCAGCCTTGCTATAGGATGCATCGCCTCTATATTACCACTTCTGTACATTTCTAAAGATGTCTGACAGCATCTCAGCTGCCAATTGAATATCTATCTGCACAGCAGCAGAATCAGTCCTGAATAACCGTGGATAGCCTGTACATATCCTTCGTCTGCTCCTTACACTCACTTATAGACGTGTGCCTATGTAATATTTACATCCTTAATATACCTCATTATTGTCAAGGGCAACTTATATGCAGTTAAAAGTAAAATTGCTGCTATCAAATGAGAATTGCAGTCACTCCTTAAAAATTGAGAAGATTATCTCTGAAAAGCCTTTTCAAAAACTCTCTACTCTGTTATTAACACCCTAAGAAAAGATCTCAAGAAAAATGGGATAATTTTCCAAATGTAAAGGACAATATAAAAAGATGTTGTTTATGAAAGTTTTAGACTAAACCAGGTCCTCTATTATTAAGCAACAGCTCATGTTGCATGCTAGAGACTCTACATGCTTTTATGGCACTTCTACATATTAATTGTCCAATTTTATCAAAGTTGGTAATAATTTACTTATTACCAGCATTGGGGCCTGAATAATATTTTCCTTTCCATTAAGTTTCTTTCCCAGGTTTTTTGACAGTTATATCCTCTCATCATTAATGTTACTTCTCATCACAGACTGAACTGAATATTCACATGAAAGATCAAATCACTGTTATTTTGACTTGTTACTATTTTTTCATCTAGATTGTTAACCCATCATTTTTATGGCATTTTACAGTAGTTGCTACATTTATAGCATACCTGCTAGTCCAATTCATTACACAGTCTAACATTTTGGAGGAGAATTTTAAAAGAAAACCTCTTTATGAACTCACACATATTAATGTGAACCTGTCTCCCATTTCTTTTCCTTTAGTGCTTCCTGTTACCCTAAAAAGAGCGTCGTGCAGGGATT
>JANVCC010010369.1:3095205-3120756 GCA_025345505.1 Todiramphus chloris collaris
TTATTATTATTTCTATTTTTTTTTCTCTATAGCTGAGAAACTGAAGGTATAAAGATTTCATGGGCTTTGGATGAAGACTTGTCAAATGTTCTTAAAACAATACTATTACTGGGGGTTTTTTTGCCTTTTTTTTTTTTTTTTTCTCTGAAGCATCTCATTCTCAAAGAGCCTTATGTGACCTTGGGACAAACCCATCAGACCAAGTTTGTCTCACACTGCCCCAGCAGGAACTGTATGAAACCTGTGGTTATTACTTGTCTCACATTGGCATCTGGAAGTATTAAGATCATTAGAAACAGCAAGAGGCCAAGGAAGTGTTAAGGATCTAAATAGATGGGAGAGAAAATGGAAAAGGTTTGTATGCCACTTTTAAAGATGGGAAGCTGAGTCGGTGAGAAATGAAATTAATTCCCACGAGTACAGAAGGAATTTCTGGCAAAGTTGGGAATTTAACTTAGATGTCCTCTTTTTAAGTTCAGCCTGTTGCTCTTTTAAAAGAAAGAAACAAATAAACTCTACATCTCTTGATTTTTTTCATAGCCAGCTATTTTATGTGTAAAGCCAATCTAGGATAATTTTCAGATAAGGATGTAAATTTAAATTAACTGATAAAATAAATTGAACTACACTCACCTGTAGGCTGAACATCAAGACTTAAATTCTGCTACGAATAAGATGGGATGGGTTTGGGGTGGGGAAAGGAAAAACCAGAAAAATGAAACTTTACATAGATTATGAATATTTTTGGTGTTGTGATTGACTTCTGCACATGTGGAGCATAGCCCAGCAGGAGTCTCTGGTTTAAGCATTTCACAAGTAATAATAAATATGCTTGTGGTGTTGGTGTAGGCATAGAAAACAGAAAGAAAGCCCTGGAAATTCATAATTTGGATGTATGTCAGTAAGGTGAGGTCAGCTGATTGAAGCCCCACTTTTAAAAATTAAGGTTTATGAATTATGAGAGTGGAGTGGCCACATGGTCTTATTCTGCTCCTGCCATAGAAATCAATGTGATTTTGGCTATGATGCTGAATGGAACACAACAGAACCCTGAGTGTTCATACAGAGGTATTGCAATTACCTGTGCAGACTGGGTAATTGTCCTCAAAACTGACCAGGTGAAGATGTAATTGTGAAGATGAGTTTCAAAAAATGCCAAAACCCAAATGGTAAATTATTATCTGTAACTGATTCCAACCACAAAATTGTAGGTGCAGATACTGTGAGTATGACTCTTAGACTGTAAATGTTTGATATGGAATTTATTTTTTCCTAAACATTTGATATAGAATTTATTTTTTTCTTTTAATTTAGCTTTTAAAAAACCCAACATTCCAAGTGATTAAACAGATGACTGAAGATTCTGCAAGTACAGCAAATGCTGTAAAAATGCCATTAAAGTGACAGGGTAACAATCCATCTGAAAAAAAGTACCAACAAACCAAATTGACAGTGATTTGACCTACACATAAATATTTGGTTCTGCCTCTGAGGAAAAGTAAGAAACAAACTTAATGGAAAGGGAAAAATGTTTTCCAGAAACGCACTGCTGATAATTGGTGAATTGTTACCACCTCCAATGAAATGCGATGATGGTCTTGCACATCCCTGACATGAGATACCATTAAACAGTAGACCTACATTCCTGCTGAAAGAGGAATATGCTTCTGTCTGAGCCATCCGAGAGTGCACTGCTATCAAGAAGTTGTTAGCCTGCCAAGGACAGAAAAATATCATTGTTAATATTAAAAGGATATAAATTGTGCATGTGTGTTTCATTGGCATGTTCCAGTCAAGTTGTCATTTGTCTTAGCAAGATGCTGTCTGGTCCAAACACTACCAAGGAAACAATTTAGAAATTAATAAAAAAATAAATAATAAAGTTGTTGAGACTCCTGTTCAGAATCTGTACATCATTTCCTACGGCTCTTTCTCAGGACAGCTGGAATATAGCAGAATAAGCCCTGAGGAGGAACTTCAGGGGCTGGTTTACAGAGAAGATGATGGTTGTAAAATCCTGCCCTTGGCCTGTGGTTCTGAGGGTGGTTAGTCTGCCAGGTGTGTGATGCTTCTGAGCACCCCATCTCCCCTACCCTCAAGCAACAAGCCCTAAAGGCAGTGCTGGAAGTGGTGATGGGAACACCACTTCTGCAGGTTGTCTGTTTCCAGGCTTCTTCAGTCACTTCTGCAGGTGTCTAATCTAAAAGCAAGTGCAGGGACCCAGTGGTCTCAGAGCAGCCCTTGCTGTGGAGATTGTGCTAGCCCCAAGCAGCCTATGGGAAGACTTTGGTGCATTGCCCAACGACATGCTATCATGATAAGCTACATTTTCTAGACCGCTCATTGAAAAAAACGATGTCTATTCCTGTGTTGCAGTGGCACAGGACCCCTCCTCCTCTCAGGTGCAAGTAATACTGTGATGAAATGGGAGGATTTAGGGCAGCTGCTGGTCCCTGAAGGGCCAATCACTGCCTGGTATGGCTGTGCCACCAGGCAGCTCTCTGAAAAATCTGATTATCCAACTCTGTGGCCTAAAGATTTTGGCTCTGTTTTTGCCCACAGCTCCCCAGGCCAGATACCAGGAAGCCTGCAGATGATAAGGAGGACAACATCTACCTCTTAGTCTTATACTGATGCTATAACAATAGGCAGTTCTTGTTTCAGTAATTACTGTGACTTCCAGAAGCCGTAGCACGCTGTCCTGCTGACCCCTCCTGTGCAAGGCAGCGCTGCTTGCCCAGAGCAATGCTTACTGAGTTATTTATTGTCTTACTAAGGACCTAAAAATCTGTGGTGAAGTCAAGTTTATGGCCTCCTGCTTGCCTCGTGCCCTCCTCTGCACTTCCGGGCACAGCTCCTTCAAGCTGTGGAGCAAGCTACCAGTGGTGCCGTAGCTGCAGGGGTAGAATACAAGCAGCATATTTTATTGTTGCTGGGCTAAAATGTCTGTGAACGGGAGCTCCTGTGCAGGCACTAATTCCTGTCGGCTGCCCAGTGTGCCCATAAGTTTTTATTCCACGCGCGCTGCCGTCCGCTCATCCACGGTCCAGCATTTCGATTTCCTTCTCCACGGATGGTGGCGGAGCCTGGAACAGACCTCCACAAAGCTGTCTCTAAGCATACCTCCCCTCGGCACAGGGTTTGGTGACGGGACAGAAGCTGTACCCCCTGGTTTTCAAGAAGCTTGTTCTGCAACAACAAGGGGATCTGCTGCCGGTGCGGCTTCCAAATTTATTTCCCCGTGGGCGTGCTAACAGGGACCTGCTCCTGCACCCCAGCATCCTGCACATCCTGGTTGCCGGTTTTGTACAGTCCAGGATAGCTATCCCTGTGATTTCCCAGCAGTGGAGGAATTTAGCTATTTGAATTGGTTATGTAAAGAAAAGGAAAAAAAAAAAGTTGAAAAGAGGAAGATTTTCTTCTGAATAATTCTCCTCCCAGCCCCTAGTGAGAACTCAGTTTCTTGCACGCCGTGCTTCTGAGCTTCACTCCTACAGTCATAATATACATGTTCAGCAGTCCCTGAGCGACAGCTTCAGAAATGTGAGTTCCTGGGTCTGGTGTTGCCTTCGAGGCACAGATAACCTTTGCAACATTTCCTTCTTTGTCAGTCACAAGTGGGATGCTCGCACAAGTCCACCCAGGAGCCGGGGTTTGCCTCGCTGAAGCAGTCCTTCACGTTGATGCAGAAGGAGTGTTTTGGGGTTCTGGTAGGTCATCATAAACAAGTTCGTCCCTTGTGTAGACCCTATAAACCCTGCAGCTCGTGTTAATAATCAGACAGCAATGACAGACACTGTCAATTGTCTGGTTTTGTGTTCACTGAGCACAGAAGTTAAAAGAAAAAAAAAAATTAGACCAAGAGGAAAAAAAGGTATTATTCCCTACACAGGATTTCTGTGAATTAAGAAACTCTGCAAACCTTATACTGGGGTAATAAAGAAGCTGGTATTAGAAGAACATTATTTTACAAAGGTGTTTGTGCATACTCTATTGCCTTTTCTGCTCATACTGCCTCAGTCGAGTCATGCAGTTAGCTTATGAAATACGAACTCTGAAAGCCCAAACCTGTTAAAAATGCTTCCCATTGCCAAACAAAGCAAAAATCTTTCCACTTTGGAACGAACAACTTTTCTGTGATCAACTAAATCTGTTCTCTGATGAAAATAAATGTAGAATTCAGATCAATGAACCGTGTGTGTGACAGGGAAAGAAAGACAGAGTGGGCGACTGGAAGTGAGAAGTGGAAAGAGCTGGGTATCCTTCACTTTCCATATCTGCACATTATAGCTAATAAAAAAAAAAAAAAATTATATATATATATAATAGCTTGTAGTATTTCGAGCAGAAATGGGAAGCTGTGACTGTACAGTCTACAGCGAGCTTGAATCATATGAACCAAATGGAATATCCTGTAGATTTTCTATAGATCTGCTCTGCGCACGCTTTCAAATAACCTTTAACAAAAGCAATGCATCGCTGCTGCCGTTGTAAAAATCCCAGTGTGCTGTACTAACGTGATACTAATGAAAAGTACCTTAAAGAACAGAAGTTCAGATTACAGGAACTTCAGTAAATAAACCTGATTGTTCACCTGTATCATTTTACCGGGATATTTTTTTCATTGATTTTTAAAGAGAAGCAGGTGTGGGGTGGTAGTGCCTAATTCACGCTGCAAAACCAAAAAGTTGTGTGGTTTGCTGCTTCTGTGATCTCTCTTCCCCCACTCTCTGGGCTCTGCCATGTTTTGGCAAAGGTTCAGCTCCTATATGAAATAGCTAATACAGGTCCTATATTGGATAGATGATTAAATAAGGTGAGAAGACAAAAAAAGCAGGGACGCTAACTCCCTGCAGAGTTCCATTAATGAACCATTCCCAGGAACTTCATTAGCTTGGGAAAATAAAAAATAAAAATAATAATAATAAAAAGAGGTTAAAAAAAAAAAAAAAAAAGACAAAAAAAAAAGATGTCCCCCCAACCCCCACATATTGTCCATGAGTTACTTTCTCCCTCCTGATTCTCACATGTGTCAGAAGAAATTCGTCCTGGGTGTAGTTCAGGGAGTGACTAGTCTCATTTGAGGTCATGGCATGCTCTCTCCAGCTTCATTCATGTTGTCATCTCGCTAGAGGCTTGGGTAAGTGCAGAGGTAGATTGTGCTCATCTTGTTCTTGTTGTGAACTTACCGCTGTGGTCCAAGCAGATGTATATCAGAAGTACAAAATGCAGAGCAACTTTAATGGCATGAACACAAAAAGAAAAGGGTTCTTGTCATTTTTTTCTTATCCTGGCGTGGAGGGAAGATTGACATCCCATTAAGCCAAGATTATTAATACATGACCTACAATCCCAAGAGAGTCCTTTACTCATCTACTTTTTGTTTAAGCTTAAGCAGCCATTTTCTGTCCTTTCCTCCCAGGAACCCGTCAGAGGAAAGATGAGGGAATCTGCAGAGACTGTGATGCTCTGAGGAAACAGGCAAGACAATTCTCATCTAGATCATACCTGTAACCTGTGGTTCAGGCTTTCCAGGGTGCTTGCTCTGGACATTGCTTTGCACTGGGTAGTAAATTTCTCACTGACTTTGCAAGGTTGCTAGCAACGGTTGTTTTGAAACCATTTCCATTTTGAAACCATTTCCATTTTGAAACCATTTCCATTTTGAAACCATGTCTTTCTCTTCACAGAACCAGCTACAATGCTGCCAGTAGGAGTGTCTTTACAATATACCTCTCCTTAAATGGTTATGGCTTTCCTCTCTTCTGTCCAACCTTTTCTTTTTCCTGAGAGCATTTTTCATCTTCCCACACCCATGCTGGCAATGCCAGAAACTCTGAAGGGGACAATGCCTTTCATATTTCAGAAGCTTTCACATTGTGCAGATATTGAAGAGTCCCAAAACTATTAAAGTTATATATAAGGGAAATTCTGGTAACATTATTAATACCTGTCATTTTAAAGATAAAAGCATTTCCTCGGTCTCCTTGTGATCTGATGGATTTACTGGCATATAAAATTAGTACCTTTCAGTCTTTGAAACCAAGTTACGTCTTAGTGACCTGATTCTCCCCAGATCAACAGACAGCCCCATCCAGGTGTGAACGTTTTACAGGGACCTGATTCTGCCTTGGTAGGACTTGGTACTTCTTGCACGTAGGGAAAGAAAAAAAAAGATGAGTCTTGAGGATAATGTCTACATTTTCAGTGAAATATAGGGAAGATGCAAATTGCCACAGTCTAACCTTAAGTATTCACATAACTTGTGTTAAAAATTATATGGTATCTTGCTGGTGCTTCTTTTTTTTTTCATTCTGTGTTGTGTATTGCAAACATCGAGTATATCTGTATGCCCCTGTCTAATTATAGATGAGATACTCATTATTACTAAAAGCATTACCATGAGGAAACCATGATTAATACATAATATCATTGTACTATCACTACTATTGTTATGATTCTTTCATTTTCCAACCCTTTTTTCTCAGTGGCTTTCACAGTAAAATTACTTTCACAGTAAAATTTGAGGCTAAAATTTGACATTCATTCTCACACCAGAGCAAACAACAACAAAATAAAGAGCTGAATATAATCCACTCAGTCATTTCAGAACAATGAAACTGGGAAATATTATGGGTTTTTTACCAAGCATATCTTTTTTTTTTTCTTCTTCCATTACAGACTTTCAAATAGAATTTGAATGTAAAGATCTAAACTTGGCATCTACACCTTCTTCAATGAAGATCACATGCTTTTGTAAGTTTGGAAAAAATGGTTAAGCAGCACAGTACATGCACAGTATATAATATTTTTCCATGCTGCTTCATCCAGCTCAATCCTATGGGACACAGAGGCTCCCTGAGAAACGGGCAATGCTGTCGATTCCCAATGAAACCACTATGAGCGGAGAACTTCTAAGCCCCTGGGGACATGGACAAGCAAACTTCACATCCTTCCCACCTTTACAATGGCTTCAAAGCTTTAAGCCTGGCTGCCATGTGAAAGCCAGGGCTTCTCTTCAGATGAATTCACAGAAACCTACTTTGGCTGCCTTTAATAATCCGGAGTATGGCCTTTACTCCGCGCTTCCCAAGCTTTTTTTCTCTAGCTCTTTCTTTCTTCATGAACTCTGTCCCTCTCTCTAATTAGCTCAGGCCAGACCCAGGGTGTCCTGGTTATTCTGCTTCCAGCCTGGGAGCCAGCTCACGTCCTTCCCTCGCTGCTGTCCTGAGCTGATCTTGCAGCCCCCTGCACTCCCATCGTGGTGGGGACATGCCCTACAGCTTGGGAATAGCTGCCGTAATTAAACCCATTTAAAATCGAGGAGCCTGCAGGGTTTGATTTATGGGCAAAAGCCATAAACTAAATATAGCTTTGCTAAATGACGAGTAAGTCGGGATTAAAAGTTTTGCAGGAATAAATGGTGTGCATGTTCACCAGAACAAAGAAATTATTAAACAGGAGCGTGGAGTGAGAAGTGAGGAGGTGAAACTAAACTCAGCTGTACCCCATGATCTTCTCTTTAAGATGAACCCGAGCAAGAAATCTTTATCTGTTCCTTCTTTGGTGCCCTAGCCCCTACATTCCTTTTCATAGAATCACAGAATCATAGAATTGTCAGGGTTGGAAGGGACCTTAAAGATCATCCAGTTCCAACCCCCCTGCCATGGGCAGGGACACCTCCCACTAGAGCAGGTTGCTCACAGCCCCAGCCAGCCTGGGCTTCAAAACTTCCAAGGATGGGGCTTCCACCACCTCTCTGGGCAACCTGTGCCAGTGTCTCACCACTCTCATGGGGAAGAAATTCCTCCTACTGTCCAACCTGAATCGACCTATCTCTAGTTTTAATCCATTCCCTCCAGTCCTGTCACTGCTGGACAGTCTAAAAAGTCCCTGCCCAGCTTTCCTGTAGCCCCCTTCAGATACTGGAAGGCCACAGTAAGGTCTCCCTGGAGCCTTCTCTTCTCCAGACTGAACAACCCCAACTCTCTCAGTCTGTCCTCATAGGAGAGGTGCTCCAGCCCTCTGATCATCCTCGTTGCCCTTCCCTGGACACGTTCCAGCACATCCATAGCCTTCCTGTAACAGGGGCTCCAGAACTGGACGCAGTATTCCAGGTGAGGTCTCATTTTCCCATCTTTTTGTGTGTGTCTTCACACCTCCAGCTCCCGTACTCCTTTCTCCACCATCACTTCTCCTCCACTTGTTGCCTCTGGCTCAGGCAAGGTGAGGATGGTCCAGCCGGATGATGAGGGTAAGGATGTGGAGAGTGAGCCCCACGTGCCTGTATGCACCATGTGATGCTGGAGTGCTCTTCAGGCTCTCTTGTAAGCTGGCATCAGTCCTGGTGCTGGCTTCTTGATGGTCATTATGGGATGGCAGATCTGCAATGCTCCGTTGATAGACCTAACAGGCTGGAGATTGCTTGAGGCAGGTGTTGTTGCGAGGCCAAATTTTGCTGGCATTAAATGCCAATTTTGGTGTTTTTTTTTTTTTTTTTTTTTTTTTTTTTTTTTTGTTGGTTTTTTTTTCCGTTTTTCTTTTTTTCTTTTTTTTTTTTTTTTCAGGAGCACTAAATTGCGCTGTTTTAAAACAGGAAGTCTATGTTAAAAAGCTGTGTAAAACCATTATGCTGTAGCCAACACTCCAGGCTTTTCTAATTAGGTCATTTGGAAAAAAGATGACCTTTTAGTTTCTGTGCTGCTTTTCTAGGGTCACATGTTTCTAATTATCATTCGTATTTTACTTCACTGGAGCTGTTGACAAGCTGTGACTCCGTGTGCGTGCACTCATGTGTGTGTGTCTGTGTGTCTGTGTCTGTGTGTCTGTGTTTTGGCTTGTGTGAGAGAGAAGAAGAGGGCAAAAAGGAGAGATGGTACACCTGATTTATAAGGTTGCTCTCTGCAAGAATTCAGCCAGCGGAAGATGACAGAAAGATTGTGTGTGCTAATTCTAAGCTGGTCCAACTGAGAGTAGCTGAGTCTATGAGATGGGAAAACCCAAAGGAGTGTTCCAGTGCTTGTGTCCTTTTCAGTCAGCTTCCCCTGAACTTGTGCAAAATCCCTTCGTGAATGTTGCACTTTCCCGGGCTGAGCATCATGTAAAACAGACCACAAGGAAAGAGTAAGTGGCTTTTCATCTTTACAAATGCTAACCTGAAAGTCAATAAAGAGACAACTCTATTACTGGGTGTCAATATAGAAAGAAAAGCTTTAAAAAAGGGGAAAAAAAATTGCATTTTTTCAAGATGCATTTTGAGCATAAAAAATCTGCCATCAGAAGCAGAGAGAGATTACAATTGCTTGATTCATATTTGGTCTCACAGAATCACACAATGTTGGGGGCTGGAAGGGACCTCTGGAGATGCTCTGGTGTCCCCCCCTGCTCCATCCAGCAGGGGCACCCAGAGCAGGGGCCCAGCAGCGCAGGGTCCAGCCGGGGTGGGAATCTCTCCAGACAAGGAGACTCCACAGCCTCTCTGGGCAGCCTGGCACAGCCTCCCACACCCTCACACCAAACAACTTGCTCCTCCTGCTCAGATGGAACCTCCTGGCTTCCAGTTGGTGCCCAGTGCCCCTTGTCCTGTCCCTGGGCACCACTGAGCAGAGTCTGTCCCCATCCTCTTGCCCCCTGGGGCCCTTTATCTCTTGCTCAGCATTGCTCAGCTCCCCTCTCAGGCTGCTCTTCTCCAGCTGCACAGCCCCAGGGCTCTCAGCCTGGCCCCAGCACAGAGATGCTCCAGGTTCCTCAGCATCTTCACAGCCTCTGCTGGACTCTCTCCAGTAGTTCCTTGTCTTTCTTGAACTGAGCTCCGAGGCACTGAGCATAAATGAACATGAAGATCCAGGGATACAGTTCAGGGTGCAGACAGCAGTGGAAGGAGGTGGGTGCTGTGCTTGGGGAAGCTGTGAGAGACTCTCTGGAGCCATGGCTACAACTTTCTGCTGCATGCATGAAGGTACTGGTGTGTACAGGTGGGTGGGCTGGCTTATCTGCAAAGGAGTGTTTGCTGTGAGGCAGCAGAACAATGTACAGCTCTTGTTCAGGGCTCTGATAGGGTCACAGTTTTGTTGGGATGAAAAAATAGGGAAAGAGACATTCAGGAGATTTTGTCAAAGAAGATAACATACATAATGTATATTTTGACACTTGATATTCCAATCTCTTGTACTGGAATTGAACTTCTGACTTTATCCCTTGGTTCTGCTTCTTGAAAGTAAAAGGTGCTGCTACTCTGAACCACAGAGCCCCCCGTGAACTTTGGAATCAGACCACCAGCTTGTCTGAAAGAGAGTGTTTTCACTGTCCCTGCTTCAGCTGAGAGTTCAGTCCTTAATTAGTAGCTAATCTGTCTGCTGTGGTAGGTAGTAGTAAATTTTTTGTTGCAATGAACTGTTAATAATTTAGGAGACCTTCTGACCCAGCTTAGCTGTTCAACTGGGCATTCACAATTATTTTATTTATACAGTAACTGGAAAATGAAAACAAGATCCTGGAGATCTGTCACAGGGTTGTTCTCACTGTTCCAGGAACGAATTTCATCTCATCATTTCTTATAGGAAAAATATGTTTACAAAGAATACTGAAAAGGAGAAAGGGTTCCCATCTGTGAGTACTGCTCTATGAAGATTATGCTATAGTTTCATGTGGAAGAAAGCGAGTGTATTTCATTTCAGGGAAGTTCATGAGGCGATTCATAATGAGAATGTAGTTTGGTCAATTTTTACTGACAATGCAGCCCATGGGTTAAAAATCGGTCATGTGGTAAGAGCACAGGAAAATGACTATTATTGTGAATGGCCCTGATTCAGAAAAGCACTGAACAGGTGCTGGATGTTAAACTTGAATTTTTGGATGTCAGTTTTGAGAAAAGGCACCAATACTGCACAGGCTTCCCAACTGCAATCTGAAATGTTGCTATGACAGTTTTCAAGGTTTCTTTAGTTCTTGGCTATCTGTAGGTGGTTTCCAGGAAGAGGCACAAATCAGCATTTGCAGAAAGCTGAGTTACCTATAAATTGATGGTAAAATCTAGTTGGTATTTTTATTTATTTATTTACTTATACGTGAGTATTTCTATGTACACACACACATGTGGAACACTAACTTTCTCTTGAATTCAGTGTCTTGTGTAGGTCTAGGAAAGAATTTCATGCACAGCATGAATATCTAGCACAGGCGCCCAAATGCTGTGGCACTTAACCTTGTGATCATCATGTACAGCACTTGCTATACTGCTGTTGTGTAATGTCTTCTGCACCCCCTGTGTCAGGCAGCTTGAGCAACCACCTTGATTTGGAAGCGAGAAAGGACAGACCTATTTCTGTGAAAAAAATTGTACTTAATATGTTAGAATGGCAGAAGCAAGCTGAAAAACAACCAACCATATCACAAATACCAAAAAAGATGCTTTTAACCTTGCTCTAAAAAAACACCTTTCAAAATTGCTTGTAAAGGTTAGTTACAGATGTCCAGCCTGGAATAATGGCACAGTAGTACATTTTCAATGTAAAACCTTGAGTTTTGTAAGGAAAATAAAATCATTGCACACACCACTCATAATTTGCTTTCTTATTTTTGAGACTAACAGCAAAATTTTCTGGTAATCAAGGAGTGGGGTCATTGCTCAGTCTGTGCTTAGAAAACTTCAGTTATGAACAAAAAAAAAAAAAACCTGCTGATGAGGTCCACTCTTAGAATCATAGAATGGTTTGAGTTGGAAGGGACCTTGAAAATAACCTAGTTCTGACTCCCCTACCATGGGCAGGGACACCTGATTGCTCAATTCTCCATCCAACCTGGCCTTGTTTGTATGTCATGTTGCATGTCAGAATGAACAGTCATGTGAAATCAGTTCCACCCATGGGGATGTTTTGAACTTCTCCAGGACCACCTACATGCTTAAAGGGGATCACACATTCAAATATTGCACTCACTGTCATGGTTACTTGCAGAAGGTCACACCTGGACCCGAATCAGCTGCCCTCGAAGCAAAGAAAAAGCAAATCACCACACTGAGCATCTGTGAGCATGAGAGTCCACTCTTGGTGGACAAATCCCCTATGCAGCCTGACCTGTTTTGAGCCTGGGATCCCTTCCAACCCAGATTATTCCGTCATTACCTACTGGTTTGTACCTACATTCTGTGATTATCTATGGGTTTGTACCTACATGCATAAGCAAGGTGTACTGCACAACTACTGTCCTGGGTTTGCACACCAGATCCTGGAGCATCCTCCTCCCCACGTTGGGTCAGCATCAGCTTGGCTGCACTCAGCAGTGCCAGAATCACTAAATTCCTGCCCCTGAAACTGAGCTCATTATATGGGTGATAATGCCATGCAAAGTCAGGCAGAAAGGCACGGGGCACAGTGCATTATTCCTACAGTACCAAAGTGAATGGGTCTGAAAACTGAGGCATTAACTACTCCTGGTTTCAGACATGTTGGCTGGGCTATTTCCTAATGCCAGCCCAGCACCTAATCCCTGGGTTTTCATTTCATTTTGCTACTCTCCCCATTCCTACAGCCACGTTATTAGTCCTGTCATCTCCAGATCTTTATGAGAAAGGTTACAATTAACCAAATATTTTGATAACCTAAGAGCAGCAGGAGCAATGGTTCTGGCCTGTGCTTTAATTCTTGGGTCAGAGCCTTTCTGTCAGTCTTACTTATATGATGCATTGCCTTGAGCAAACATAGTAAGTAATAAGAAGTTCCTGAGTTTATAATTGAGTTTGTTGAATACCTTCCAAGTCTTCTCTGCTCTGTATCCTACAGGGAAGAAGCAAAGTATACCCAGAGCATAAGACTAAAAAAAAAAAAAAACACCAGAAAAACTAGAAAGAAATGGTTAAATTGACCTACATACTAGCAATTTTGCTGACCAGATTATTTAAAAGGCTAAAGGGCTGCAGATGTCAAATCCATATATGTATCAGTAAAATGATCATGATAATCACAGCTTATAAAATGGAGCTGAAATGCTTCATTAGGTACTGACAGTTTCTAAACCATGTTGTCACTTTCTGAAAATGTGTCACACTGGCATTTATTATTTTTTTCTAGATATGGAGAGAAAGAAATAGAGA
The DNA here is from genome assembly GCA_025345505.1 of Todiramphus chloris collaris. Taxonomy (NCBI): domain Eukaryota; kingdom Metazoa; phylum Chordata; class Aves; order Coraciiformes; family Alcedinidae; genus Todiramphus; species Todiramphus chloris. The sequence continues at coordinate 3,108,296 of JANVCC010010369.1, forward strand.
ATTGCACTGTGAAGCAGGATGAGCTGAAAGCAAATCAAAAAGGTCTCTTAAAGCGATCACCATTCTCTTTCAGCAAAGCAGGACAATGTATTAAATAAAACTGCTCTTAACCTGTTGGGCACTTGAATCCCTTGGGTTTCCTGTAGTTATTCTATTGAAAAGGAGGCTTAAGAAGTACCGATTTCAACAGCTTTTCAATTGCCTGTAGCTCCATGTAAGGAAAAGTAAAATTTAAAGGTAAAGTGAATCCACTGCTGCATAGAGAAACTTGCACTTGAAATTGTTCCTTTGTAAAACTGATGGACTGATTTTTTTGTTTGGTTTGGGGTATTTTGTGGTTTGGTTTTTTATTTTCTTTCTTTTTTTTTTTTTTAAAAAAAATCTTTTTTTTTTAATATTTGTTTTATAGTTTCTCCAATATGGTTTACCTGTTAGTTTTAAGATTACAGAATGATCTATTCTTCTTTCATGTACAGATCCAGTCCATCATTTTACAAGGGTAGTTCTTGGAAAGATGAATATTTCACTCAGAAGTGTGACATATGCTTGTGGGCAAAATATGCCCCTGTGTAGTCGAAAGTAATGATATGCACCTAAGATCACCTTTCGAAATGTAATTTAAGAGATACTTTAATAATGACTATGCCTACTTCTCTGTATCTACAACGGTGCCTTTCATGGAAGATCCTTAAAATAAAATAAGATCCCCAGTTTGAGTCTACAGATAGGCAGCACACATTAAAAGCCACCAAACTGATCTGTGAAGTCCCTCCTGCAGGGGATTTCCTAGCAAGTACAGCTTTTCAAGTGAGCCAAAAAGGCTGGCAGAAGTGGCTTAAATAACTATTTTCCATCTATCACATGTAACCACCAAAATAATTCATCTTATAATGTGGAGGAAACATGTGGCTGCTCTGGATTACACCCATTTTATTTGTTTCATAAGTATTCATAAGGATTCCTCTTCTTTTTTGCTTCTTCGCATACTTATTGGTCACTGCAGCATTACATTGCCCCTAGCTCTGGGAAGGCAAGCAATGAGTTGGCATAAATGAGTTACAGAGGTACCGCGCCGAGGCAATGATCTTCACCCAGGTAAAGATGGTGGCAAGAAAGCTTTGACTGTGGTTGCTCCAGAAAGAATGATACTGGGACCAATCCTAGCAGTGAGGATGAGAATAAAAATAATTACCTGTGAGGTGGTCAGGGGTCATGGAAGAGCCAGGTGAGATCACCTTGTATTTTAAGCTATTAAATGAAAAAGAGGAGAACATTTGCTTATTAAAATCATTTCCTAATCATTCTTATAAGGTTTTAATGAGTGACAAACTGACTCTGGAAACAAATTTATGATTTCCCAAAATAACAATTTGATTGGTTTGAGTGATGTCTTGTATCAAGTAATCACAGTTAATTTTACTTCTGAAGCGATTTGACTTTGCCAGTCTATCACACCTCCCATGTGCACAGCTGTTTTTCCATGGCTGTATCTCTGTTCTTTGTCTGGTGTAACCCCTGGGGCCCCGGAAGAGTTTCTTCTCCAACCTTTCTTCCTGTCCTGTGTGTAGACAAGCTCACAGATACATGTCTGTTTGTCTAGCTGTTCATTTTATCTGAACCTTCTTCATGCTACTACTGTGGACTTCCAGCCTCATTGAAACTTCAGTCTCTGAACAAGGTGGGAAAGTAGAAATAATTAAAATAAGAATGGTAACCAGAAGATGCCTGTGCGATGGATTTTCTTCCCCACCACCACCTCTATTACATCAAAGGAAGCTCAGAGAGGAGGAAATTGTCCCTAGCCACTTTCCTGGTAGCATGGGTAATGGAAAAGGGGGGAAGGACAGATGTGCTGCTCCTGTCTGGGTGAAGCTAATCAGAACAAGGGAGTTCTTAACTCTGTTTTCTTATGCTTCCTCATGCCACCACAGCATGCCCAAGAAGCAGCATTAGATTACGTGTTGCATTGTGCCTGGAAGTACGGAAGCCACAGTTTTCCACTTTAATGCCAAAGCCAGGCCTGCAAGCTGCCATTGCACACCTAAATAACGCTATGGTTTCAACCCTTGAAGGCAACGTCCTGAGGCGGGGAAGGCATTGATCATTTCAGGTGAATTACTCATATCAAATTCTCCAGTGCCAACGACTCCCTCTCTGATACGCCCGCCCGGAGTCTGACCGTAGGGATGCACGTGGGGATGAAGAAGGGGCAGGGGAGGCACAGAGGAATGCTGGCCGCAGGAGCCAACCTACCACAGAGGAAAAGTTAAGTTGCAAGTCACCCTGCAATAATGGCAGAGGACTTGCTTAGCCACATGGGTGCCGTCGGCCGACGCGCAGCACAGCACCAGGCCAACTGCTCACCAGATGTGCTCAGCTGCATGCGTGCTACCCTGGCTCTGTGCTCAGCCCGTCACATACCACGACTGCCTTGCTTGGGGTGGGCTGCGAGAAGCAGAAAGGAAGGCCAGGGAACAGTTGACATTTTTCCTTTTTACTGTTTGTTTTATATCCTCCCACTCCTCATATTCCTCCTCCTACACCCTAGTGCTGCATACTGATGTGAAAATACTTGGTTCAGGTCCAAGCAGGTTTGGTTTTGGTGGTTTTTTTTTTATTAAGGTTGGTGCTGGCTGCCCAACCTACACTTTCTAACTTGCCAGAGTTCCATGCGGATGTTGGCTTTGCACTGTCAGCATTTAAGGGCAAATTTTAAAAAGATTCCAAAAAGAAAATACGCACACACAAACATCTAGGTATAGATGAATGCACATACAGATCCTTCCACTTCATGTGTAGAATTAAGTAGAAGAAACTGTCTTTTGTCAGGTTTTAGAGATATCCTGTCCTTTCCAGCTCTTCTGAGCAGCACCTGTAAAAAGAAACAAGAATAACATAGAAAAGTGCTGGATGATGACACAAGAGAAGACTCTGCAGCTGAAAGGATATGGGGACAAGTGGCATCACAAGCGGATAGATGTGTTTCTGTTTGCTTGGGAAGTGACATCTTCAGTAAATTAATATAAAAATTTGTTAGGGAAAGACCCTGAGATGAAGCAGTTCGAACAGTGATCTTCCTCCTCTTCATTTTTGTGGGGGACAAAAAATCAAAGAAAACTCCAGGAGCACTCAACTCCTCTGCTAGTCTTTTCATACAACCAAAAGAAGACCATTCCCCAGGCCCAGATCTGTTCAGTGTCTTTGCCTTCCCTGGGTGAGCTCTGACTGAGGCGTTTTGACTATTGCCATCACAACAGGACCCAGGCTCCAAGTGACATTCAAGCCGAAGACTCTTTTGGACTAGCTCTTGACCATGTGCCTCCCTGGTGGGGGTGGGAAGAGTGAGGAGCAGGTACGCTATAATAACACACCATAATGACTGTGATGCCTTTGGTCTTTTTCTTTCTTTCTCTCAGGATTTGTGCCAAAGGCGTTGGGTAGTTGTGACTACGAGACAAGATGTGCATCAGAGACAGCTACGACATATTGTAGTTATCCCATTCACCAGTTTCCCAGACCTTGGGATGATTTTCTGATAATTTTCTTGAAAAAAATTTGGGCCAAAAGTTACCAGGTTTTTGGGTCCTTTCATCTTCCTACAGAAGGTGATCACTGCAACAACCTTGGGCTGAGACACAGAGCTTGTCATCCTGCTGCAGTCATGCTAGGAAGCTAACAAAGCTGCTGGTAGCAAGCTCAAGCTAAAATATGTGCTAACCTGTTGCTGTAACTCGTGCTGTCATTTGTTTTAGGTAAGCTGTCTCAGGAAAACCTCGTTGAGTGCTCAGTGCCATTGCCAACTGCCTGCTACAGTCAAGGAAATACTGCGTGTTCCTTCTGAAACTGCAGTCTACATCGCGAGCCTGGATGTTGGCAGGAGCACTGCCTTTTAGATATCTTGCTTTAGGAAGTCCTGTGGTGGCCGGCATGTTAGTGCTGGTGTTCGCTGTGCCCCCCGGACAAGGAGCGCGCTGGGGATGCCCATGTTGGCAGCTGAGCACTAAGGCTGTCCTGGTTTAGGCGTCTTGCTGGTCTTCCTTCACAATTTTCTGTGATGCATACCCAAGGATCCTTTGCACCAGGGTGTCTCAGTCACTTCACATCACAGTGCATGAAGCAGAAGGCAGCTCCGTCCGCCCAGGAGCTGTAAAGCATGACAGCTGTGATAGCAGCTGAGTCTCTGTCCTCCCGGCTGCAGGAAAAGGGCCTGGAAAGAGGTCAGTACATCTCCACAGAGACGTCATCGTGATGCTCATCCCTTCATGTAACAACTGACTATTTTATTTTATTCTTTTCCCTCCGCATTTTAAAGCCGGAGTTTGGCGACTCCTCACTCTGAAGGAATTCACAGCCACCTTTTTTCCTTTTTCGCCTTCATGCTCCATGCACCACGAGGGGCGTGGGGAGGGGAGTGATTAATCAATCCCTTGGAAACTACCACAAGTGGGTAGAAAGGCTGGCCTGGAGCTGGGAACACCCATGCAAATGGTGGGGCCAGCACAGCAAGTGCTTGGAAGTCTCCAAAGTCCCAGACTGTAGGGTGGGTGGCTCTGCCTGCAAAGAGGATTGGTATTTCCTTCGTTCTTCCCCGACCTGCAGTAGTCTCTGCCTGCCCGGAGCAATTTTGACAACACTCACACGCCTCTAAACACCAGCAAACCAAGTACACTAAATCTATGCATGGCTATTTTTGGTAAGCTAAAGGAAAAATAGCAGCCTGCATTGGGAAAGCCTGGGAGTCTGCCAAGGCCATGATGTAAAGCTTTCCAAGTGAATGCTATGGCTGAATCAGTAAAAGCATGTCTGAGTCAGGATATGCTGTAAGATCTTGCCTTCTGAAATTAAATCCCTCCTCTCTCACAGAGAGGTAATATTTCATGCCGTTAACCCTTTCTTCTCTGCAGAGCAGCGAGCATGAAAGCTGCATAATTCAAAAGCTTCGTTTAATTCAGGAGGAAATGCTTTGTTTAGTATTCCGCATTTGGCTGCTAACAACAAAGTCTGAATCTAGTAACAAAGCCAGAAATTCCCAATGGAGAAATAATGAAAACCACTGGTATTTTCCTAGAGTCTTTTTATTTTTAAATCACATCAGTGGATTCTTGCACAACAGTCATATTCAAATAGCTGCTAGCTCAGAAAAGGCAGCAACTTTGAAAACTATATTTCCATATTTCCCCTCTACGTTTTCCTTTGCATCTGTCCCCTTTCAACCAAGCTTATGGTTGATGTTCTTCTTCTGCAGAGTACAGATAGGGTTGTTAACACGGATGTACCCTGAAAGGGAAAGGATTCAGCAGCAAAATACTTTTCCCTGTTACTGGAATAGGAACAATTTCTCTGGGCCTCTCACCAGCAACCTTGTAATAAAGGCATTTCCAGGAACTTATCTGACTTTTGATAGGAGAGGTTTTAGGGAACAGAAAGCAATATCCAAAATACAAAGTCTCTTTCACTTAGTTGAAGTGGTTTGCAGGCCCACCCCTAGGACCTCTCTAGGGTGAGGTTTGTTAATGAAGGGGTGGTTAATAATAACAAACTATCTGAATTGCACAGTAAATCTCTTTGAGGAAGATCAAATTCCCTTAGTGGACGTCATGATGCTGCACATATGAACAACAACACCAACTCTTTGCTTCAAAAAGAGGATTATTTGGTTTTGCACTGAAAGAACTTGCAAAGCTCCCTGTTACCCATGTGTCCTCCTTTTCCATTTCAGTATCAACTGCTGCTCCCTGCAGCCCATCTGCATCTTCTCCGGACTCTGTACTCCTTCATTTCCTGTAGCTCTCACTGCTGCTCCCAGGTTTTCTTTCCTTGCTATTATCTCAGGCATCTTTTGTCTTTGCTCACCTCTCCCTAGTTTATGCTGTGCTCCTACTTTCACTTTGGTCACCAGGCAGGATCTGGAAGGAACCAGCAGTAAAATCAAGCACGTGCTTGTGTGAATTTGGGACTGTGCAGAGTTTCATTTTCCTTCAGAGGTCTCGCTGCAGAGCTCAGCATGTTGTGGAGGGCACAGAGGGTACTTACAGGTGGTGTTTCAAGGGGAGAAAAAGTGCACAAGAATAACAACTTCCCTGAAAATAATGAGACATTCTGGGGTAAAAAAGAAAAAAAAAACCCCAAAACCCAGCTTGTAAATTTTATGTAACTGGACTATACATATGACCACAAGAAACATGCCTAATGCACCAAGTAAGTGAAAGCAAAAAAGATTTTTTTTGAATGATATTAGGAACAAATTTCTCACTGTGAGGGTGGCAAGACTCTGGCCCAGGCTGCCCAGAGAGGTGATCGATGCCCCATCCCTGGAACCATCCCAGGTGAGGTTTGATGGGGCTTTGAGCACCCTGCTCTAGTTGCAGATGGCCCTGCAGGGGGGTTGGACCAGAGGAGCTTTAAAAGTTCCTTCCAACCCAAACCAGTCTCTGAATCTATGATGGTGTAGTTGGTCTTCTTGATCCCAGTGCTAGGTTCTAGTAACCTAGGAGCTAATTCATAATGTATCCCAAAGAATAGGATATGCTAACGTAAGCAGTTTCAGAAAATAGGGAATCTGATCAAAGACTTTGCACTCCTGTATAAGCAAACTCACATCTAAGCTGTCTACACCTGCTTCTGAGATGCTGTTGGAGTTCAATTCTCTCAAAACCTTTAGGTAGCTCTGTGGCTCATGCACCATAGGATTTAGCACAACAGAGTTTCTAATAGGCACATGGACATGGAGAGCTACGAAAAATATTTCATGCTTTTATCTGTGGAATGGTGTTTCTAGATCAAGCTGACCAAAGATTGCAGGCTCCATTGGTGTAAGTGCTCTTCCACTACCTTAAATTACTACTGTCATCACAAAACTGCTGTGATTATTTCTTCATCTACACTTTTGTGAGGTTTGCTAGGCAAGTAGAAAAAGCCTTTGAAATTTAGGGTTGTTTCAGGTGTTCCAGGCTGGCTGACCAGGAGACCTCAGTGCTTTGAGGACCGCCTCTAATTTGGAACAAAACTAGACAATAACAACGATTTAAAATATCACAGGTTTGTTGCAGGTGGTGCGTGGACATGGGGTGCTTCCAAAACTGCTGTGAGAAGGGTCTATGTTCCTCAGCTCCCTGCACCCCTGCCCACTGCAGAGGTGGGCTGGCAGGGATGAAGCTCCCACTTTCTTTCTATGGCATCCTGCCATTTGCTCTGTACCACTGGCTGTCCTGAGGTGCTTCAGCCAGGGGAACGGTGTGGGTGATGGTTTGTTTAAAGATGCAAAGTGAAATAAAGTTGTATTGTGCTGAGTTACTGCCTCCCCTGACAGCTGTTTATCCCCTTCAGCACTCTTTCTGCTGCTTCTCTTGCAGAGCCCGTTTAAATTTTCAGGGCATTTTAACCTTCTTTTACTTCTCTTGGCCACAGGAGAGCTCTCTCTCTTACCCTCCTGACTTCTTTGCATTCGAGGCTACATTTTTGGCCCAAGCTGTTCTTTGTGTGTTGCTCCTCCATGAATCTGCCTTATGGCTTTCCACTGGGGGACTGGCACTGACACATATTTCCTTCCACCAGCATCCTGTTCAATTAGTGCTCTATGACAGGTTGCGGTCCCTACTCAGCAGCAGCTGGGGAGTTGAAACATAAGCCTGTTTTTCGCTTGGTAGCCCTACAGAGGCTTCTCCATCAAGATCCGAATCTCTGGTGAACAACTGCATCTCATTCCCTGCTCATTTGCATTTCATGCCTAGCATCTTTCTTTGCATTCATCTATATTTATGATACATCACAGTGTACAGGCAACTCCTTTCAGAGCAATTTTCTTGATGTCATTAGCCTCGCTGGTAACTTGCTAAACGAACAGCGAAAGGGTTTAGGAGGATTCAAATAACAATTAGATAATTATGTCTACAAGAGCAACATGACATTTTGTAGCAAGACAAGGGAGCAGAAAAATGGTGCCAGTGATATTAGCCGGAGCAAGTTTCAGGTGAGCAACCCAAAGTTTAAGTGATTCTTGAAACCAGCTGAAGTCCCACGAGGTCCTTCACAACCCTCATCTACTTACAGTGTCCCGGCTCTCAGGATTTGCTATTCCTTGCTCTCAATCTTTCCCAGTTTTCCAGGGACATGTCTGCTACCACTGTGCCCCAAAGCCACCCTCCTTTCTCTGCTAAACCTCTGGCACACTCTCCTCTGCAGTTTTGAGAGATGATGACGACTCAAATGGGTTGGAAGAGGCCACAGCTCCTTACCAGAGCTCAAAGTGAGCAACCTCAAATATGTTGCCTCGTGCTTGTTACGGGATTTACATGGTACCCATTACTAGCTTGCTTAAGGCAAATTACATGGGAAGCAGGAGAATACATCGGAGCTAGGCATGCATTTTGAGTCTGAAAATGCAGTTACAAGGAGGGCAGAGCTGGTTGTCGTGAAACAGTAGCAGTCTGCAGTGGAGATGTACCTACAAACCTGATTTTTGAGAGAAAATCCTGAGTGAAGTCATAGGATCATAGAGTTATTCAGGTTGGAAAAGACCTCTAAGATCACCGAGTCCAACCATTAACCCATCACTGCCAAGTTCATCACTAAGCCATGTCCCTCAGCACCACATCTCCACAGCTTTGAACCCCCTTTAGGGATCACGGGGACTCCACCGCTGCCCTGGGCAGCCTGGGGCAGGCCTGGAACAATCCTTTCGATGAAAATAAATCTCTGCTTATAATAACAAGGCCACGCTGCTACAGAGAGCTAGGAGTATACCAGAAAAATTAGTGTAATCTATCCAGCTTTTCCTTATGACTATTAGAATCACAGAATTTTATGGGGTTTTTTTGTTGTTGTTGTTTGGTTGTTGGGTTTTTTTTAAGGAATTAAAAGCTATTTAACCAAGTATTCCTACAGCTTAATCTGACTGCTGCAAAATGGATCTGTCTATAGGATTTAATCCAGAAACAGTTGAGGACAAATTTGTTTCACTACAATAAGAATTAGAGGTTTATGCCCTACAGACACGCAAAGAAACAGTTGTACTTGAGGTTAGAGAGCTATTAAAGAATTCTTGCAGTTATTATGACACTTAGTGTGACTGATCCCATTTGGGAGAATTCTCCAAAACTGAACAAATTGACACTGATGAGGAAATGTTGTTTTTTCTTAATTTTTGGACAGAGAAAGGGAAGCAAAAGGAGAATAAGGCAGTATCGAGGATAACATTCAGGGGTCCTTGGTCCCTTTCATGTAATTTAAGCTTTAAACCTTCATTTATTTCATAATCTTCTGTTTAGATGTATAAGATGTAGATGTATGTATGGCTGCTCCACTCAGTCTAAAATCTCACTAAATTACACCACAGTTTCCTGGCAGAAGTTTCATATCTTGCACTATAATTTTGTGAAAAACGGAGTGTATTACAGCAGTGCTACTAAATTCACAAATCAAGCAATATGTAAGGTGCTCCAAAATTATGAAATGGTTGTAACTATAGTGAGATGAAGGAGAGAAAGTGTCTGAGGCTCAGTTTCTTAAGAGAGTGGTTTTGAACATTCCATGTCCATTCAGAACGTTTTGTTAACTTTTTTTTGTTCCATGATACAAGCTACAAAGATGTTTATGATTAAAAGAGTTAATCATAAATTCTGACATATTTTCATAACTCCAGAAGCTGCAGCCTTAAACAACACACCAAAGAGCATACTACGAACAGTCATGTTGTAAGCTGCCAAAGCTGCTGGTGATACCCAAACCTGCACCAAACTAATAGCATAGTTTCAATTACCTGTAAAGAAGTGTCGCCCATCTGAGCAGTGTTAGTCAAAGGTTAGACAGATATAAGTGTGATAAATATGTCCTTGTTATAGGCAGTTTCATCAAGGAAATCTCACATAGGACTGAACATAGAATGATAGAATCACAGAATTGTCAGGGTTGGAAGGGACCTTAAAGATCATCCAGTTCCAACCCCCCTGCCATGGGCAGGGACACCTCCCACTAGAGCAGGTTGCTCACAGCCCCAGCCAGCCTGGGCTTGAACACTTCCAAGGATGGGGCTTCCACCACCTCTCTGGGCAACCTGTGCCAGTGTCTCACCACCCTCATGGGGAAGAAATTCTTCCTAATGTCCAACCTGAATCGACCTATCTCTAGTTTTAATCCATTCCCTCCAGTCCTGTCACTGCCCCACAGCCTAAAAAGTCCCTGCCCAGCTTTCTTGTAGCCCCTTCAGATACTGGAAGGCCACAATAAGGTCTCCCTGGAGCCTTCTCTTCTCCAGGCTGAACAACCCCAACTCTCTCAGTCTGTCCCCATAGGAGAGGTGCTCCAGCCTCGTGGCCCTTCTCTGGACACGTTCCAGCACATCCATAGCCTTCCTGTAACAGGGGCTCCAGAACTGGATGCAGTGCTCCAGGTGAGGTCTCACGAGAGTGGAGTAGAGGGGGAGAACCACTTCCCTTGACCTGCTGGCCACGATTCTCTTGATGCAGCCCAGGATACAATTGGCTTTCTGGGCTGCAAGAGCAACTGATGGCTCATGTTGAGCTTCTCATCCACCAGCATTCCCAAGTCCTTGTCTCCAGGGCTGCTCTCGAGCCAGTCCCTGCCCAGCCTCTATTGGTGCTTGGGATTGCTCCAACCCAGATGGAGGGCCTTGCATTTGGCCTTGTTGATCTTCATGAGGTTGGCATGGGCCCACCTCTCCAGCCTGTCCAGGTCCCTCTGGATGGATCCCTTCCCTGCAGCTTGTCAGCCCCACACAGCTTGGTGTTGTTGCCAAACTTGCTGAGTGTGCACTCAGTGCCACTGTCCATGTCTCTGACAAAGGTGTTAAACAAGACTGGTCCCAGTACGGATCCTTGAGGGACTCCACTTGTCACTGGTCTCCACTTGGATGCCGATCCAGTGACAACCACTCTTTGTCTGTGGCCATCAAGCCAGTTCTTTACCCACTGAATTGTCCATCCATCAAATCCATATTTCACCAGCTTGGAGACCAGAATGTCATCCGAGACAGTGTCAAAGGCTTTGCTCAGGTCCACGTAAATGATTCTGGTTGCTTTTCCCCCGTCTATTGATGTTGTGACCTTCTCACAGAACCAGGTTAGTCAGGCATGATTTGCCCTTGGTGAAGCCAAGATTTGCCCTTGAGGAACCACATCTGCAAGTGCTGTAGCAAATAGCATTCATCTGACTGAATAATTTACCGCATTTAGTCCGGGAAGATTTTACATCCAGATAGCTGGAGTTTCTGTATAAAACACAACTTACTGCCGAAATACCCTAAGAGGAAACTTCACAATTCAGTCGTGCCTGTTGAGCATTTGCCAAATAGCTCAGGTCCTTAAATGATTGGGCCAAATTTCCAGCTGGTGTAAATTAGTGCACCTCAACTGGTGTCAGTGGAATGACTCCGATTTACACCAGAAGAGAACATAAGCATCTGTGTTTATTCATGCAAAATAAATGATTTCATGGGGTAATTACATAACAATTAAGCTTGCCATTTATTGGCATCATATAACTTCATGTCATTCTGTATACCTGCAAGTACAGGCAGTAATGTACAGAGAGTACTCCAGCTGAATATCGGGTCGAATTCAGAACAGATAACTGAAGCAGCAGTGACACCATTCCCTGTTGAAATGAAATTTAATGAGGATGATGGAGAGAAATAATTTTGCAATCTACCTGTCTCTGCTTTTAATGTAACCAGAAGCTGAATGCTTTGTGCAAAGTTACAGCTGCTTAGTCAACAGAATATTTATCTTTCCACCTCTTTTCACTCATGGAGAACACGAGTTAATTCTTACAGATAGCCCACCGTAGAATTGCTTTAAGAAAAAGCAGACAGATGGACTGTCTCTTCCCTGAAGCCTTGTTAAACTAATAATCTATAACATTCATCCTTTAACTTTTAATTGCATTTCATCACATAGTGTCTCCTAGTTTACACTTCAATTGTAAAGTGCAGTGTTACATTCTATATGTGTACAGGACTCCTCCGTTGAAAATCTCAGTGGGTTTTGGCTCTTCATCTGTGTGGTTGTGATTCAGCATGGCAGGGGTTAGTTCTTAGATGCCACTGTACTCCAGGGAATTGGTAGTGATGATTAAGTTGAGAATCCCAGCCCTGATAATTAGCTCAGAGATTCTGTATCTGGATATGTGCTGTGAAAAGGAAGAAAAAAAAAAAAAGAAATAAAAAAAAAAGGGAAAAAAAAAAAAAAAAGAAAAGGAAGGAAAAGAAGTGATTTTTAGAGCAGATAGAGCAGATACCCCCCTAAGGAGTTGGCTAACCAGCTGGCTCAGATTTTATACCTGCCAGCAGCTGGTTGGTCAAAATAGTTATTTACTATCTCATCCTTGATTTACTGCTTTAATATGTTGCTTTTTGAAATACAGAAAAAGAAGAAAGGGAGCGAGGGAGATGGGTCAGAGAGGAAGGAAGGAAGGAAGGAAGGAAGGAAGGAAGGAAGGAAGGAAGG
>JANVCC010010369.1:3120766-3162327 GCA_025345505.1 Todiramphus chloris collaris
GGAAGGAAGGAAGGAAGGAAGGAAGGAAGGAAGGAAGGAAGGAAGGACAACTGTCACTTATTTGAGACAGTTCATAAAATATGATCCAAATAATTAATAAAGCACTGCTGAAAGCAATGCTGTTACTCTGGTGTAGGTAAGAGAACAGTCAGTCCCTTTTGTGCAATGTTTTTCTCTCTGTCAGAATCTGAAGCTTAGTTTTCTCAATGCAGGTCATTTTCCACCCCCTTTTTTAATATATTATTTTCTGAATGGATTAAGAAGTCTAACCTGCAGTATTTAGAGCAAACTAGACTTAAGCTGGAGAGTTTTACATTTGTTCATGGAGTGGTGGAAAACACAACAGCAGTATCTTCCTTATTATCAAACAAGAATTTTTATAAAGGTGAACATTTACAGATTTACAGATATGGTCTTTTATTTGGCCATGGGCTACAGACTAAGGCTAAACATATGTGGCAGACACCCCTTTAGTTGTGAGAAAAACTATTTGGGAAAAGTTTAGTGGAACATTTTATCAACTAACAGGTCTTGATTGTCCATGTCAGCAGAAGAAGCACTCAAGTCTATTATCCAATTCTTGAGACATTTATGTCTAGAAGGTATTTCGAAGAAGTCCAAGTGCTTTTTCAGAGAGGAACATCTGAACATTTTTTTCCTGTGTTATATTCTGCCAACCAAAGTGTTTATTATGCCATTAAATCTGTATTGTGGACCCATTCCAACTCCCAAAGTGAACTTTTTTTTTTTTTTGTTGTTGAAAGATTTCTTCTAAATGTTACGTTTACAGCTCCGGAGTCAGAAAGAAAAGGGTCAGTCAGCCAGATCAGCCAAGAGAGAAAAAGTCTGGCTAATACATGCATCTGAACAGCTCCTGACTCCCCAAAGGTGAGTGTGCAATTATCTAAGTTTTGACTGCCAAGAAATAGTATCAGGTAAAAAACCCGAAATCCAAACTTTGTCCCTGCCTATGAAAAAAAAGTTTCAAAATCCCATTGCGCAACAGGGTCCTTAATCTTTCACACAGCATCTTAAAATCACATTTGGCCTCTTTAGCAAGTACTGTGGAGATCAATGTGCCTTGGTACTTTGAAAACTTCTTTCAGAACGTTTTCTTCAAAGACGCTTGTGGCCCAATTAAATTGTGTGCTTTCCTCAATCTCTTCTAGACCTCCTTCCAGAACAATACAAGCACTGATATAAAAAGACAGTGTGGCAGCTGATTACTACATAAACAAACAGTGATAGTGGTGGTTGTAGCATTAGTGTAGGTATTTTTGAGCACAGGACATCTGGCATTATTCTTCAAGAACTAGGTCATTCTAACAGACATACATATTGCGCAGTGTGTAAATGGAACAGTTGTTGGTTTGCTAAAAACAAAACAAAACAAAACAAAACCCCAAACAAACAACCCTACCACCAAAACAAGAAACCCTATACTGCAAATAGATCATGGGCATTTTACAAGGAAAATCTGTAATGCAGGTTGGACGCACTCTGGGGGAAAAATTCAGACATGTCACACCCCTGAAACAAGCTATAGCCTGTCCCAAACATCCGGGTAATGGTCTTAGCTGTCTGTGGGCCTATGCTCTGAGTTCATCATTTTAAAGGCACAAAAACACTAGCTAAGGAAAATCTGTTAATTATCCACAAAAATAATAAATGTTAATCATTCAACAAAAGAGTGGAGAATTATACGGAATGATGGAGGTTCTTCTCTTCGTAAAAATACAGAAGACCTAGTAAAAAGCCTGTTAAAACCACAAGTGAGTGAAATCAGGTCTAATGTGTTGCACACTTTGAGAAGCAAAGGCTGATGCTGCCCTGTGATGCCTGGTTTCTGAGGTTGTTTCATTCACCCAGCCTGAATCATGCAAACAGAAAAACAATTGGTTCTGATTATGAACACACAGTATATGTGGGACTTCTATTCATTTCAGCAAGAATTAGATGCATACAACAGAGACCATAATCTGGTCCCTGACATTTAAAAGGCCACAGGCCTCTAATTTTTCCCTGCTAAAATTTGTCTACTTTCAAATACTGTGAAATTTATATCCATGGATTTTAATGAGGAAAGGCACCATATAAATTCTGAGCAATCTTTTCAAGACATTTAAATTAATTTCTGGAACAAAAGATGTAAACCAAGAGAGTTTTTCTGGATCTAGCTTTCACAATAATATGGATAATTAATCTTTCATTCCAAAATTTCTCAGGGGAGAATGGTAAATGGTTTTCATTTGTTGCTAAACATCCATCTTAAATGACTCTAAAGACTGTGCCTTGATTTGTCATGCAACATGTTGTATATCCTTAAACTGTTGAATGAGGACATTGCAAGCCATATTTTAAGACATCACGCAACTCTCTCCCTTCAAAACAGGGGAATTAATGCAATTTTTTCCAATTCTGATTCTTCTTGCTAAGGCTAGATTATATTAATTGTATGTCAATGCTGCATTGAGAATAAACTCTGACTTAAAATACCTTCTAATCCTGTAATCATGCAACTGTCTTTGTCCAGACAAAAAGTTCTGGAATCTGATTTTGTTTCTTTTTTTTTCCCCCTTTCATCTCATGATCTGATTCAGATTTTTTTCTTGATGGGGTATTTGAGGATGAAGAGAGTACTAGTCTACCTTTGCTTACTTTGACTAATATCTGTTTACAGTGAAATTTAACAGCACACAACATACAGAAATGTGTCTGAGAAAATAGAAATAGTAAATGTTTGAAATTATAGCTGTTCTTATTAATTCATGGGCAGCATGGGTCAAATAGAAAATCACCTTTCTCTGTCTTTTTCTCTGGTCTGAGCTGGATCTGGCTATAAAGTCTGGTTCTTTGGGGTTGCAACATAAATGTCAAAATAAGTGGAAGAAAGACATTTGGGATGGATGGTTCTGTTAAGACAAAGAGGTAAATCGCTTTTAAGTATTGATGAAAATCTCCAAACATGGAGTGATCAATAGTGTTAGCAATCTTATTTAAATACAGAGAAAGAACAGTTTGAGATTGTTCCCAAAAAGTGTACAGAAACTCTTTTATGACTTTTCAGTTTGAGTAAGTCAGCTCAAAGTGTAATCCCTTTAGTGACATTTGTTACCTTTTGGGATACTTCTCAGTGCTCTGTGCCATCTTTTGTTTTCTTTTCAGATGATGATTAGGGAAAGGATAGTCCTCAGACATCATCCTGGGGAGTACTAGCATAGTCCTCCACATGGTGTTGTCAGTGATCTGGAGACACAAGGAATCTTTCTTCTTCTCTAGTCTTACCTCAAAGTCCAATGTCGGATTTAAGAGAGGTCTTAGGCTTGGATAAACTCTTCTGTCAATACCAGTAAGAAACTGGATCATGCACAATAATGGCAATTAAAGCATTCCAGAAATTCCAGCAATTCCAGGAATTCAAGTCATCACGACTTGATGTTCAGTTTTTCCACTGGACTACACTCCAGCATCTTACAGATGCTCAGTGTGGTTGTCATGTCTACGATATTATCCCAGGTCAGTATCATGATGTTCAACCCAGATTAAACCTCTGCTCAGGGCTGCCAGATCCAGTGTGCCACTGGTGTTCATGAGGAGAAGAGTAAGGAGGCTCAAATAAGTCATTTTTAAGTGGTAAACTGTATAAAGTCCATTTTGGTTGCCCAGTTTATTGACTAGTATTTTGGATGCCACACCTATGAGTTAGCTGCTGATGTTTTTGCTGTATTGTATCTGAGAAAAGTACAAAACACAAACCGTATACCCATAAAACCAAAAGGCACCATGGAGGCACTAGTGAAGTTGAGAGAATCTGAGTGTGGGATAATTTGAGGGGGAAGGGTGGGGAAGACAGATTAAAAAACCCATAAGTTATTCTCCAAAGAACCAGATTGCTTTTTCCTGCAACTTCATGTCTTCATGATATTTTTGAGTTCAACAACAATCATCAAATAAAAACCCTAAAACAATCAAACAAACAAAAAACACAAAAAACCCAAATCAGACAAAAGACAAAAAAACCCACCCAACAAACAAACCAAACCAACCAACCAACCAACCAACCAACAGAATTAGAGCCCATTCCAAATATATCAAATGAAATAAAATAGAAAGAATGTCTGAGATATCTGGAGGTGCCACCAACAACGTGAACAATGTGAAACACACAAAACCAACCAAACAAAAAACAAAAAACCAAACCAAACCAAAACAAAAAAACCCCAACAGGACAAAAAATAGCAGCTGATTACCCAGCCTTTGGAAAGCCCGAGTCATACCCCCAGGCTAGATGACCTAAACCTTCCTGAGAAACAGTCAGTTCAGTGCCAGACTCTCCTGCAAGGTGCATTCTTCTAGATTACACATTCTGATACAGTGGAAAGGTCATTATTCAGCTCTGGAAGCTGTTAGAAACACGAGTAAGGAAATATATTTCCCCATGTCAGCAAAGGCTGACAGATCAATAGCTGATACTGTCTCTCCTGGAAGAAACCTTGGAGCACCGTCGCTTCATCACGAGTGATTCCTTCAGAGTCACAGACGATGGAGCGATCGTAGGGGCAAAGGAGAACGGAAACAGTAAATGGAATAAAACACAGCAGAATAATTCCTCTATAGGACTGAAACTCATCCATAAGTGGAAATGGTTCTATGTTTTACTACAATATCTACCTTATTTTTCTTGATGTGTTTGCACGCTGGTTGGCCCCTTTTTCCACCCCCTCAAGTCTCAGTAACATGGGAGAGATGCTTTCTGACAGACAAAAGATAATCTTACACTTGACTTCCAATATCAAGGCATTTTAACTGGCACACTTTATATTGAATAATTCATGGGTATTCAAGCTTTACTTCACTTCACAAAGAAAGTGCTTTCTCTTAGCAGCGACAGTAGATATGAGCAGCTAATTCATTATTTAAAGAGATTAAGTATTAGCAACTGGTATGGGCTCTTCAGAGCTCTTTTTATTCCCTTTGCTCATGTTATCCCCTGCCACTTCCCTGCCTAGTACAGATTTTAGATTGATTTTACCATATTAAAACCTTTTTTTCAACAGATCTCTACCCTAAACCCACACCATTTCCACTGTTGCATTGTCCCACTTCAGAAACGTAAAGTAAGAGGTAAAAACTGCAATGTGCTCGTGAAATGCTTTAAATCCCTGTGAGCTCATGGGAACACACACAAGTGCAACGCTTTAACTCTTGTTGTTTAAAAAACATGAAGTGAAAGTCGGGAAAGAGGAATCTGTATTTATGAACAGTCTCCAGATTTAATCCATCTGATTGAAATGATGCAAATTGCTCATTGTTAAATGCTGAAGAGCTGCTGTTGCGGTAGATCAACTTCTTGCACATGGGTATTTTCCTCCTTTGGGAGGCAGACCCTTAAATGCTGAAATCAAGTGGGATGTTTTCGACGTTAAAAGCTCTACCATTAGATATTACTTTGCAGACAGGTACATTCCTTTGGACCTGAGAGAATTAAGCTCGTTCCGTCTTAGCAAAACTCCTATGAGCAAATTTTCATGTAGACTGAAATTAAAGAGACCTTCTTCCCGTGACTTGATTAGACTTCGAAGCAGCCTTTAGTCTCTCCAAAGACTGCCATTAGCTTTGCTGAAGATTTCTAGGCACATAGACATATGCTTTGGTAATAAAAAGTGCAGACTTGACCAGGGGAAGATTTTTCTCCTGCTCCTCCCAGCAAACCTGCCCACTGTACAGTCTATGGTGCCAGTGCCACCACTTCACCCTACTGCTTGTTGGGCCGTACAGCTATGCTGGACTCTGTGCATGGGCAACTGTGGTGTGACATATACAGAGTCTCATTTTGCTCCTCAAAAGTGATGCTCCTGCATGTCAGAGGCAAAGCCATGCACTCTCAGGCAGCACATCTGTAAGTGGCACCAAAGGCTGCCATGCCATGAAGCTTCTCCGTGTCTCTACAACTGGTGCAGGTAAAGAGCCTTTTCTGTGTCCCTCTGCTGACAATGTTTACCCTTATATGGAAAAGTTTTACACTGAGGATGATTGAGCACTGGAACAGGCTGCCCAGAGAGGCTGTGGAGTCTCCTCTGGAGAGATTCCAAACCCTCCTGCACACTGTGATGCTGGACCCCCTGCTCTGGGTGACCCTGCTGGAGCAGAGAGGTTGGACCAGATGAGCTCCAGAGCTCCCTTACAGCCCCCACCACGCTGGGATTCTGTGATACCAGCCTTGGCAATGATATAGGCTTGCTCTACAGTGCAAGAACACACATGTATATACCTCAAAGCCTCAGACCAGAAAAGCATTTAAACACATTATCAGGTTAATGCCAGTAGCCCCAGTAAAACGCTTAACTGTTCAGAGATAAAGCTGACGAGCTGTGCAGGTTTGTCTGTGTTTCTGCAAACACTGTATGTCTCCTTAGCAGCAAAGAGATTCCTCCTCCATCACACAGAGGTGAGCTAAGCTGAGCTAGTTTTTGTCAGTGCATGGGAAGAATTCCTGCCTTTACTGTTAGGGTCAAAATGTTAATATTATTAAAAGGTATTAGAAGATAGGAAGCATCCAAATGGTAGATGTCCCATCAAAATGTAGGTTTCTTGCAATTTACTAGTTTTGCAGTGAATACTATGAATCAAGCCTCCAGATAAACAAGGGGTAAAAACAAAGTGAAGCAATCTCCTCCTCGTATTAGGGGAAGACAGAATGGAGAAGCAAGGGAAATAGAAGCAGCTTTAAAAAAAAAATCTACCTTGAGTGAGAAATGTTGCTTCATTTACAGCCCTTTCCACTAGAGATCAAGCAGCCCATTTCATGAGGGGAGCTGCCCTAAAAAGCCCATGTCTTGTCTCTCCATCTCCAATGCACTGAAATCAAGAGAGGACCACCTCCACCCTTGCAACACTGGGTCTCCTTCCTTCTCTCTTGCAGAAGCAATGGTCAGATGCTGCTCCCCAGGTAGTGGAAAGAATCCTACAGTCCTGCTCATCTTCAGCAGCAAGCTGTGATTCCCAGAAGCCGCTGGGCTCCCCGGGTGACATTTCAGGCATGGGTGCTCAGGGAGAGGCAGTCTGCTCTCTTCTGTGCAAGAGGGGCACAGCTGATGAGCTCCTGGCACCTGACCGAGCGTTTGAACCTGGGTTAGGTTTAGAAACCCCACTCCTGGACAATGCTGACATTGTCCAGGGACTTGTTCTGGTGCTTCCATTCTTGTTGCTAGAAGAGTCACAGGGAACTGAATTATGCCCATCTCAGACAGACGTACCATTCTAGCATGTAATTTATTTTCCTTATATATAAGCACTCTCATTTTGTGCTAAAATAATAAACCTGAAGAGAGAGACAAAACACTTGAGGTCAGATGCTGCTCCTCATACCTCTTTTCTCTCCTACGACTTACTCAACTTCACACTTAGCTCATTTTTTTTTCATCTTGTGCAAAAATACAAGTTAGAGACTCTGGTTTATTCAAGCTTGCACTGAAATTTTAGCCAAATAGCTTGCAAATCCCAGGCTTTACAAGGAAAAAGAGCAATACCTGAGGTCACAACTAAAACTTAATTCAGACCACTTGTTTTAAGCTCTATTTAAAAAGCTCATAATTTTTTTTTTATTAAAGGAAAAGATATGTTTTCATTCCACTGTTTGGACTGAACTTAAGGAGATTTGATGTGATTCTCACAACTTAAGCCAAGCTTAATCACTGTTTTCAACTCAAGCTGGTGGCTGGCTGAATCAAAGCATTGTTAACTGGAGAAAGTGCAGAGAGCACAGGGCTCCTTTACCTTATGCAAAGCCACAGCTCTGGCAAGCAAAAACATTTTCCAGAATAACCTCAGGTAAAGGGCTGGAAATTTATCTTGAAAATATTTTTGCTACTATCAATATTACTTGTAGCAGGAACAAAAGAGGGGGGAAAGGAAACTATTGCTCTCCTGCAATACCTGCTTGCTCTAAAGGGTGTAAATATTCCATAGGTGATACAGAGAAAACAGATGACACAGAGAAATAAATCATAGAACAGTTTGGACTGGAAGGGACCTTAAAGATCATCTGGTTCCAACACCCCTGCCATGGGCAGGGACACCTCCCACTAGACCAGGTTGCTCAAAGCCACATCCAATCTGGTCTTGAACACATCCAGTGTTGGAGCATCTACAGCTTCTCTGAGCAACCTGTTCTAGGGTCTCACCACCCTCGGAGTACAGAATTTCTTCCCAATATCTAATCTAAATCCCCCCTCTTCCAGTTTGAAACCAATCACCCCTCATCCAATCACTGTGGAACACTAGGGTTTGTAATCTGTACCTACATGGAGCTGCTGACTGCTTCTGCCACTAATGGTTCTGATGGAGCCAGTGGGAACCCTTGCAGATGAAAGTCCTACATCTGATTCTGGCTTTAATTAAGGGAGTGATATTCAGAGCTTTCTGGATAAATGCAGATTCTTTTGTCAAAAAGATTTTATGTTGATGTTTTGCAAAATTCGCAAATAAAGCCTCTTTTGTTGATGTTCTTTGGAAGCCAACTGAAGGCTCATTTTAATTCATGGCAGCCTTTTGCAGTGCTTTCAGGGGTTTTTGGTTGAGGACCATCCTCATCTGAGGGAAACTGGTCTTAAATTCACCTCCCAAGCTGCTCACATATCCCCTTGCTAGGGGCCAGCCACGGATAGAGGTGGACAGTAATTACCTTACCTGGGCCATGTCCTTTTCAACCCTTAAGCATGACCTAAGTGCTGTGAAGTGCTGTGAGACTTCTTTTCCAGCAGTAAGCTCTCAAATCAGTGCTAAGTACGGTGAGGATCAGGTCAGCAGCAATTCTGATTTTTAGGTAAAGAAAAAACAAAACAGGTTCCAATAAAATGTATATATATATATATATATATATATATATACTCTTGCATCCTTTTCTTTTATCAGACCTTTGCATCAGAGCAGATTTTGACCTCGTATCAGGTACTAAGACTTATGCAATGCTAAAAATAGATGTCATTCTTTTCTAAATTGGAATTGCCTGTTTTCAGAATACATCACATTGTATATTTTTTAGTGAAAATGGATTTTATATTTTGAAAAATAATAACTTCATCATAGACTGGACAAAAGAGTGCACTCCAAAATTCTGGAGAGTTCACAACAAGCTCGTGTTGTTTTTATTAGACAATGCAAGATGTGTAAAAAGGCAAAAGCTTTGTTCAGTGATTTAAACATATTTTGGCTTAAGATTATTGGCTTCCCTAGCTTGCCATGTGGGTGGTCTAAAACTATGTCAAAAGATATTACATTCCCCTCAGAATTTATACATTTTTCTCTTATATAAAAGACAATTATGTCTACTAAGCAAAGGTAACCTAGCCTCATTTTGTACAGAAATAAAACACAGGGTATTAAAATCTGTGTTCACGGAGATAAAACATACATGCCATAGTCCTTAGACTCTCTCTGATCCTGTCTCTGTCACCAGTAATTTCTCTTCCTAATTTATCTGTCCAATATCAGAAATTTCTAAATTGCATTAAAGGAAGGTGATTGTCTATATGATGAAATAATGCTGTCCTTTTAAAGTGTCTCTCTGCTCCCTGCTCTGCCCTCTAATTATTTTAAGGAGGAAATAAATGACTTTTTCGTCATGTATGGAATGACCCATTTCCTTCTGTAGGAATATTTTGATTGCAGAGGTGGTGTTCTCCAATAAACCTTCCTTCAGACAGCTAATCTTGTATCTGGGAAGGGCATCGGGGTCTATTCTGATCTCTAGATTCAGTGACCAAAAGGGGTTGCACTCATCAAAAAAAACCATCAGAGTGAAATGTGAATAAACTCAGAATTCCCTGCAGGACTTTTGCAGTAGGACTCCCATTTTCTCTCCATCTACCATGTAAAAGACAATAATCAGGTCCAGCATGCACCTTGAAGCATCATTTCTATGATACACCCTGTCTGCCAGGCAAATCAAAAATCCCCATAACTCAGTAATTTTTGCAGATTATCAGTACGAGCATCCCTCATGGTGCAGATCTTCCTGCTTCCCTTTCTTCAGGACTCATCAGTGGTCCCACCAGTGGCCATTGATGCAACCTCTCTCCACCAGTACATTCACCAGCAGGGTTTTGCAGATATTTAGTGAAAATCGTCACAGGAGAAGGGTAATTCTTGCTAAAGTTCCACTTCGGGTTTTCACTGTTGTGAAGGTAGCATGCTTTTATTTCCCTGGTACAAATAGATTTCAGGGAGGGTTTTTTTTTTTTCCTGCAGAAGCTAGTGCACAGTTATCAGCAGCTTCCTAAAACACATTATTTCATTTAGCAGTTGGAACAAAGTGTCAGTGAAAAGGAGGCTTGAGACAATAAAGAACAAACATGCTTATCTAGTCTCAAGTAGAAGCAGGCTACGAGTGTATTTTTTCCTTGTTTCACAGTTTGAAAATGCATTTAGGAAAACAAGGAGAAAATACAACCAGAGAAATCTTTTCCTGCCCTTTATTATACTGTATTTTATGTATGTATGTATATATGTTAAGTAAAACACATAAAAGGCAGGATCTCACTGAAGCAAAAGTGATGATTACTTAACCACAACCTGGAGCTTGATTAGGTTAATATTAAAGGTATCCTTAATTGCTAACGTATATATATACATACATACATACATACATACATAAATAATTGCTTACTAAAATGCCTGAAATGATTAAAGGAAGACTTTTTATTGTAAGGCTGCTTGAGAAAATGTGGCACACTAAGTGAAATACTATATTAGCAAATAAGTGATAAAAAGATAGAAGTTTTAAAACAATAAATCAATTGATCTTTACAAAGAGCACATAGGGAACTTTAAAACAAATACGTGATAAGGGTAGTGTTAACTGAAACCTTCTGTACTAAATAACCATTCTTATAGTTTTATG
The DNA here is from genome assembly GCA_025345505.1 of Todiramphus chloris collaris. Classification (NCBI taxonomy): domain Eukaryota; kingdom Metazoa; phylum Chordata; class Aves; order Coraciiformes; family Alcedinidae; genus Todiramphus; species Todiramphus chloris. The sequence continues at coordinate 3,131,667 of JANVCC010010369.1, forward strand.
TAGGTTGCTGTACAGAGTAGATTGTGGATTTTTTTTTTACTATAGGCAAGCAAATGCATTTGGCTTTGTTCGAGTAATGAGATTTAGGAGAATTACCTACAAGGCAACAATTCGCTTCAAGTGAGCATTGTAACTGACAGATGGAAACAGTATATTTCTTTTCTGCCATACATACATATATTAAAACAGATTATTGTTTTTCAGCCTATAAGTACTCACAAACATTGGGGGACGGTGAGGGAGTCATTTGAAAACTTATTCTTTCAAAGTGTTTTTGTGTGTGCACAACTAAAGCCATCCATGCAAACTCCTTGTGGCGGGGACAGAATAAAACTTCTAAGGCCAAATCATGAGGCTTTACTCAGCAGTAAGGTCAAGGAGAGAGTTGCCTGAAGAGGAATAAGGAGATGAAACCACTGAGACCATCAGCAGTAGAATTCATGAGGATGCTTTTTCAATGAAAATGTTTGTAGAAATATTTTTCTATTTTCAAGTTTTGTCGGTCAGACAGAATTTGTTTGCAAAGAAGGCTATGGTTTTTTGCCTGTCTAGCTGAAAAGGCATTTCTCTCTGAAAACAAGTGACTAAAGCGAAAAAAAAAAAAAAAAAAAACAATCTGCCCCTTTTAGTTTGAAGCTTTTCTTTCACTTTTGTCATCAGGGTGCTTTTTCCCTTCAGTCATTTCTCCAGGACAGGGTCAGGATTCAGGGAACGGAGGATGAGAGATGTGGATGGGCCTCCAACCAGAACGCCATGCTCCATCCTCCCCAGTGCAGGTGCCACGTGGTGCACATGGTGGGTCCTTTTGCTGTCACGTTGGTGCTGTGCCACCACGTCAGAGTCCCAGCGTGGCATCTGACCAGCTCCTTCACTTGCACTGACTCTGGATCTGCTCCCGCTGTGTGCAATTAAATGGGGGTGGAACCAGGGAGGAGGAAGGATCTGGGGAAGGAAGCATCGATGTGTTTCTCTTTCATTTAATAAATAACCACCTGTGCTGTTCTACTTGGGCAGGAGTTGTGATGCCTTTGCTTTGAGGATGCTGGAGGTAGTCTGTGCTGATGGGGATGTGGAGGAGGGGAACGGGCATAGGGCTGCCAGTTAAGGTGAAACTTTCTTTCCAAAGCCCTCGTCCTTCCCTCTGCTTAGCCTTAAAACTATGAATATGTGTTGCTGGATTATTTTCTGCTGTGTCCTTCTTGGGATGGGTGGGCCAGCCCTGTGGGGTGGGCTGCAGTAGATCCAAAGCTCCTTGGTGCACACATGAAGGTGGCTTTCCCTGGTAGGTCACTGATGGCAGCAGTGTAGTTTCTTTTTCTAATGTGGGCACTCATTCCAAGGAAAGGGGATGAGGAAGGCAGTTGATTAAAAATGAACTCCCACAGCAATAATACTGAGCACTTCACAGTTGTCCTGCACAGGACTCATCTGCTGGAGATGGAAGACTCAATGTATTACTAACATTCCTAATTCAGAAAAGCCATGTGTTGTTATATATTATTCAAATGCTACTGTAAGACAGAATTTAAAATTGTGGTTTACAGCCACTGTAGATACAAACTCATAGATATCTATTGACGTGCCTATATATCTGTTCATCAGTCTTTATTACACACACACATCTTCTAAATAATTTCCACATTTCGAGTAAGACAATTTCTATTCTGTTGAATGAAAAATAAACATTTTTCATTCTTTCTTTCTTTGGTTTAATATCTTTATTATAAAGTGATAAATACCTAAAGAAATGTAACTCTCACTGAGGTGTGTCTACATTGTACATTGGGGTATCTGGAAACAGTGTGATTTAAACAAAAGTAAATTTCTATTAATTTCCCTTCTCTGTGTAGATTTCTAGATTAAAAACCAAACAACTCTGCTCCATCAGTGCTAGAATTTTGCTTCTTAAAAGCTTCCTTTACTTTTTAGGATTTCAATTACTGCCCTCTCATTTGATTTTCAAATGCCCCTGTGCATATAATCCACCAGTCACTTCTGAGAGACTGCTTTTTGACTTTATCCAGACAACCTTTGTTTCCATGTATGCCAGATGTTTGCTCTTCTGACATGTCATTTTGCATCTTTCTTCCAGAGCGCTTGCTCCACAGCCTATTTCACGCATCTGCCTCTCTCCCTACATGCTCATAGTAGACTTTGATATCTTGCTCAGTGTCTTTATGAACTTAAATAAACCCAGTGTCAGTGTCAGAGTTTCTCCTGTGGCGTGACTGTGGTCCAGACCTTGCCTTTGGATGTGTGTGTGCCTTCAGGTCCCTTTGTTGTCAACAGGAATTTTATGTGCATCTTGAGGGCACAAGTTTTCTCTGAGACTTCATATTGGAAAAAAAGCCCATTGATCTGCAAACGCTTTGCCAGGATCCATGTACAATAATCTGTAATACTTGTGGCATTTGTATTTTCTAGGGAAGTACATCAACACGTGGCCACAGATGTTATTTCCATCCTAAAGGAGGTGAAGGTGACTGTAAAAGCACTTTGCATGCCCACATCCAGAAACCTTTCTTCAGGTGAAGCACACACAGAAGTAATTGGAATATTTTGCTGCATCAGGGTTCATTTGTTTGGGCTGCTTAAAAGGAAAGTCTCAGTGAATACAAAGGACAGGGTACGAACACCACAGGTCTGTGCTGAATGTACATCCCTTATGATAATTCCAGGACTCAAAGACAACAATATTGGGGTTTTTTTTTGGCTCAACTGATAACTAAGACTTCAAGTCCTGAAACGTTGTTTCCTCCACAAAAAGCCCGCCCCCGCCCCAAAATTAAGAAAGATAAAGAGGATATTTCTCGATCTAAAAATCTGTTTTGACATGTAGTAGAAACAAACAATAGAGAAGTACCTTGCTCATAAATCTGAGTTTGGTTTTCCAGGACGCTGTGTGCAAAGATGACCTCTCCCCTGAGCCGCACTCATAACTGTTTTTAATATGTTTCCTCAGCTTGCTTTCCTCTTGCAACCAGCTATTCTCCCATCTATTGCGTTTGCTATTGGTCCCCATCAAAGTCTCGGATCCGTATCGCTTAACTCCACTGAGATTTCACCATATCATTAACACAACACCTTGGTCAGGACCTCCCTGGTTTTTGGAAGTCACTACACAGAACAACTTTCTCACTCCTGCCATTTTGCTCGAATGAAGAGAAGTTCACACTGATATTACCTTTACACTCCTCAATCACCTTTCAGCTTTATAAAGCAATTTTTTTTTCCCCTTTGTGAGATACTTTCATGTGATTTAAGATCCCACAGAGTAAATGGAAAAATCGGTAATAACCTCTCACTGAGACGAAGTTCTCAACAGTCTGTGAAACAGTTCACATTATTGTCAAGGAAAGAGGATTAGAAGAAAAACATCTTCACATTCAGACATGAAACAAAAGGCCTTTTAGAGTTAAATGGTTACATTAGTCACATTTGAAAGTTAAAAATTGCTTCTTTGAGACCCTTGTAGATGATGGTACAAAAGATAATGAGGATGTGGAAGCCAATACTAAGAGAATTTCACTATTTGGAAGTTTGAGTAATGTAAACCAAACAGTGCAGAGATCCTGGCTCTGCACAAGGTACATAATGTAATATTCAAGTATATCTCTAGAGTTGTATTTTGTGTTTTGGAGAGGTGCCAGAGAGATTTTTAAATTATCTAAGTTTTGCCTCCTCATTTCCTTTCTTTACAATGTACAGTATATGCCTGTGCTTTTTGATCTTTGAACAACAAAAACAATATGAAAAAACCACAGGGGCACAGCTGGGTACCAAATAACTATGTTTACTAAAAATACACAAACATGCAAAAGCCTAGTTATATACATATTGCTGCTCCGGCTGGTTTCTGGTGGCTCTGAAACAACGCGTACAGTGAACAGCACTAGGAGGTTTGCAAGCTATTTAAGGGGAAGCTACTCTCTGCACATACACTATACCAGAAAAATAACATCTGGGAATGTTATAGTTCAATGGGATTTTTCTCTCACACATGAACCGTGTCTTTCTTACATTACTTATATATTAGATACACACACAGATCATACACACACCCTGTTGAGGAGCATCAGAAGAACGGTTTGTAGGCATGCCTCCCCAGAACCTTGCCTGATAAAATGCATGATCTTCCCAGAAATCCAGTTTTTCTCATCGCTTTTGCTTGCTATGAGTACAAAATGCTTGTCTCTGAGACTACCTTAATAATATCACGAAGTGAGGCACTTTGAAAGTAAGGAATAAGCAGAAAGAAAAAAAGAAAAAAGAAAAAACAAAAGGCCCACGCTTTCCTATTCAGTCTTAAATTATATGATCACATCCTAGTCTTTTCAAAGGTTACTATCTCATTTACTGCCCAGGATGGTTGGTGATTAATGATGAGATATCTGATATTTTGTTTTCTTTCTTCAATACGTCACCCCTTGCTTTGTTTAAAGATTTGCTGTAACACAATGATTTACTTTTTACCTTTCTCCTGTGTGGGCTTCATCACTGCTTTGTGCAAAAGTTGTTTGGAAAGGTATAAGTACTAATCCCACATGAAAACGTGGGGCAAAGAGATACCCAGTCAGGTATGTTTTTTTTCTGTTGCTTTCTTTGCCTTAGCTTTGCCCAGCAGCTCAAACAGCTTCCACAGAATCCCTTCGCAGCTGTGAGCTGTAAAATAGGCTTGTGATTTTGTTTAAATTTGGGTACACTTTCCCAGAAACAGCCAAAGCCACACATGGGATTCAAATGCCAACCTTTGTCAAACTTCAACTGCATTCCTTAGAAACTGACTAATTCAAACCTTGCAGAGGCAACACTTTGGTGATTTCTTTGATGAAAAATAAACCAAAATAAGGTAATTTTTTCATTAGCCCCACCTCACATATGACTAAGCCCTTTCTGAAATATTCCCTAATTCCAACATATGGTTTGGAAGAGTTTCACTCAGACAATTTTTTCTTTTCTTTTAAAGTTTTTGGACAGTGAAACGCTCTGACACCTTGGCAGTAGACAATATCAGTCAACCAAAATACAGAACCACTACAGAAAAGTCAGTTCGACAGTCCAACCTGCAAAACTCAAAACATTGAAGGAATTTAAGGGCTAAGAGCATAAAGCGATTTGTCTGTTTGCTTCGCTAGAGTTTACCCTGTGCTCATCCCAGTGCTCTTATTCTGCTTTTGTAAGTCACATGGCTGAGAAAAGGCAGGACTTGACTTCAATTATTGTGGCATATCTGTGTTTTATTATATACTTTATGAGTCCACACTCAGAGATGCACTGCGTCAAAAGATTAATGGTTATGGTTTTAAGATTGCATACACTGAATTATTTTGTTCTGTAGTGCTGGTACAGCATCTATGTCTGGCCTTCTTTGGCTTTGTTTGCATCCCTTGGGAGTATTTTATAATGTAAAAATAAAATAAAAAACAAGCACAAAAAGGAATCAATACTGTATACGTTAAACTTCCTGAGCCCTTATCTATATCGTGCTACATCTCTAATTGTAGTGAACTAGGAAGGAGTAAGGATTATTGATTGTAAAATAGGATTCATCTTGCAGATTTTACTTACACTACTTCCTGAGTCTAAATCCCAGATTAAGTGAACAGTGTTGGATAAATTTTCTTGATCAAATTAACTCATGAAACTTATCTTTTTGATAGGTCTCTATCTTCTAAAGCAGCAAATAGCTTACATTCAACAAAGAATATCTAAGAGACATAGAATAAACGAGTGGTTCAAGTTTTGAGAAGACTAAGGATGGTGCATGGAACCTTTGTTTCCAGGTAGAAAACTATAAACTGGAAAATGTTGTTTCACAGTGAAACCAGGGACCTAGATTTTACTTCAAGGAGTTAAAAACCAGCCCCAAAATAGAGGACGGATTTACACACATGTGAAAAGCTTTTATGTTTGAAGGTGATGGTCTTGTGTCATATGTACGCACTCACGTCCTTTGGTGGTTTTCAGATCTGTGGAGCCTTTCAATTAGTTTAGGGTGGATGTATCCTTCAGTTCTCAAGAGGCATTTTAACCTTAAAGAGCACTGAATAAAATAAAGTTAATGCATAGATGATAAGTCACTGTGGCTTAAATGAAGTGAATGTGTAGATGCTGAAGTCACTGTGGGTATCACTTGTGGTATAAATTAAAGACCCAGACAACCTAACTCCACTGTCTTAATAGATTACAGGCCATTCATGGGACTAAGTGATTGGACCTAGGAGAACAGGACTTTTTCAGTTTAGCTGAGTGTTTGATGATGTTTTTTTTTTTCTGAGCTCTGAAATTCATATTTGAAATTCTAAATAACAAAACCGAGAAAATTTGCTGGTCCACAGGTACGTTTCACTGTTAACCACTAAGCCAGGTGACTTTGGAGCCAGGTGGCTTTGGACATTCTCTTACCTCCAGAATTATTATTTTCATACACCTCCATTCTGAAATCCATCTCTTTCCTTTCACTTATTGAGTACACACAGGATACACTTAATGGTATTGTTTGTGGTAGTTTCTCAGTGAAAATTCAGATCTGCTGAGGAACAGCCAGAGTTACTGAATGTACTGACTTATATATTAAACAAAGTTAAGTACTAATGTGTGTAAGGAGAAAATAACAGATAATTTCATGTTCTTTATCCTATTTCCTATATTCTTTAATTTCTTACAGTTTTCTATTCCACATCATTGCTAGAAAGTGCCTCATCCCAAGAAACCATGCTGTGCATACTTGCTTCTTAGCTTTAAGCGTACCAAATATTTTTTCACAGGATGGTATGTTTGATTGATGTCATAGAGGAAACCTTTTTTTTTTTTCCAGACAAAATATTACCTTGCCACTCTTCTGTTCACCTAATCTTGTGTGACCATTGCCATTGTACTGACCATAATTAGCCAGACAGACATCTCAGGAAGTTCAAGGTGAGGCTTAAGGTGGTTGCTCAATGTGAAGTGGGAGAAGACACAGGGAAGATCATGGGTGAGTGCCATCTGTGGAACCCTGGTTTCTGCTCCCCATGTATGTTAGCAGACTAATTTCTCATTGCATATACTAAGACAGCTCAAATCTTGAGCTCGAGAGGAGTGTCTTACTTGCAGGATAGATTTCATGGCACCATGCTACAGTGCCTACAGGACCCCCACACCAGAAAATGTCCTACCCAAGTCCATTCTTATTGCTAGTGGGTGCAGGGAGTGCATCCTGACCTGTTGTGTCTTGCCTGCTGAGAAGGGCAGCTCCTTTGACTGATCTTCACATTCCTTCAATCCCTGCATGTCCTGGGGACCAGGAGGCATTGGGTCAATCCCCTGCTCTGTCAGATCTTGCCTGCAAGTTGTGCTTCCAACATCTGCTCTCTAAAATAGGGATAACAACATATTTCTCCCTCAGAGGAGTTCAGTGATGATAAAGATGATAAATACATGCAAGACTTCTGAGGTTTTCTGTTACTACAGAAGCAGATAACTTTCAAAAATAGATTGAGAGAGCAGGGGTTTTTGTATAAGGTCCAGAATAAAAAGCCTTCAAACCCAAAACTCCAGAATCTCAGCTTTCTTTCAGAAAATCAAAATAACATATTTTGCCTCTAATAAAGCATCTCTTTTCCGCCCTTTAATTCCTTTCTCCTTTCTTTTTTCTGATGCATATTATACCATGATACAGAAAGAAGATATAGAACCCCAATAATTTCAAATATGAATGTAATCTTTTTACAGGAAGCCTTGATTTATAAAGCCAACTCCCTGAGGTACAGACAGGTTTATCATTCTGCTATAAATGTCTGAATGCATAATGGAATGCAGACTCTAATTTCTATAATGTGTTTGGATGATGCATTGCTCATTGAGAAGTGCAGATGAAGCCAAAGAAGAAATCTCAAACAAATTCTTCTGAAATTTCGGTCTTCTAATGCATTATTAAGGATTTCAGATAGCAGGCAAAAAAGCCACACAATCTTGTGAACTCAGAAGAGAGTTTGTAAGTTAATATTTGACTGCAATCTCTAATAATAAAATTGGTTTTCCTTTCAGAACATTACAAGTACCAGTAGAAATTCAGATCCCCCATGGTTTAGACTGGAGTCAGCTTTTCATAAGAAATAGGCGTTATTTATGATTATGATATAGTTATGTTTGACTAACAATGTACATAGACACTAGCCAGGTCTAACACAAGGATAACAAAGGTTTAGTATGGTGCTTAATTGAATGCACACTTTGGAGGCTCTGTTTTCCCACTGAAATGATTTGTACAAATAAATCTTGATTATGACTGGATTTACACACACTATTAGAAACTCATCCAGATAGCTTCTTTCTTCTATTTTCTTTCCTGTATTTTTTTGTTTTGTTTTGTTTTAAGTGCTGAATTGTTTGAGCTATTTCAAACAAAAGAAAGTTACTGGTTTTAATTAAAGCACAGCTAGAGTATAAAATGTATAAGTCTTGCTAAAGTGCCTGGGAAAGACTATTGTAATGTATGGAGGCTATTCCTTTGTTGCCAGCTTTTGTGATTTTATCAGAGTAGTGGTAGTATTTGATTTTTTTCTTGAAAACCAAAGTTCTGCCCATCATGTAGTGTTTTAACAACCTCAACTTTCCTTTTTAAAAAAAAAAAAAAAAAAGGATTACGGTCTTCATATTTGATGAGGAAAATCTGAAAATCTGATCTCATGTACCTTAAAAGATGATAAAGGCAGAAAGCAGTAGAGAGAACCCAACATTCTTTCTTTTTTAATTTTTTTTTATTTTTTAAAAAGGTCATTATTTTAAGACTATTTCATGGTTTATGGGTCCTGATTCATGAGTTTGGAATGTCTGGGTTTGGCCATACTGCCTGCGTTGTACAAGTTAAAATGATCTCAGCATCTGTGAGTAGGTCACCGCCTTCCAGTCTGCTGTCTTCCTTAAAACAAGCAACTAACAACAACAACAGCAACAACAAAAAAAGATTTTCAAATCATTCGACTTGTTTATAGAAAAATCAGATCTTCCAGTCAACTGTCATTGTGATGGGGAAAACCTTGCCTTACTGTGGGCAAGAGGGTTTTGAATGCACTTGGCAGACATTGAGTAGGGTGCAGAGGATTGCAGCCGTGGTGCAGGAGGTGGAGAAGCGTGGACAGAGCAGCACTGTCCTGTGAAAAACAGTTCTTCTCTTTGACCATTGAAAGATGCTCCTGATACAGACCAGACTTGACACAAGGGTCATGCTTGCCCCTCCTAACTAACTGAGTTTAAAAAAAAAAAAAAAAAAAAATTAAATTCACATACTCTATCACGCTATACAATGTCTTTCATATTTTATAGCCTTGTCATTTCTGAGAAGCAACTTTTAGCTAGTAAAGGACTGAGGAAAGGACTGGTGTAGATGGGAGGATTGATACTGCAAAATGTCTCTTTCTTTGCTTCCTTCCATCCCCCACTCTCACTCTTTTCTTTCCACCACTGGCAGACTACTTAAGGATGACTGACAATGAAGTTGACAGCTCTACCCAGAAAACTAAACTGATTTAAATCTGAAGTCCAGTGGTTTAGAGGTCTGAGGAAATGAACTGTAATTATAGACTAGCATCCCTATTAATTTTCAGGGCAGCATTCCTAACATCTGTTTGGTTGTACTATTGTTGCATTTTATTGTAAAGAATTAGATGGGCTTTTTGAGATGTGGCATTATTTAATGCTTCAGGTAGCATTGCTTGCCCACCTGACTCTTAGCCATCAACAGTGGAAGATCTGTGTATAGCAAAACAGACAGGTTATGTTGCAACCCAAGAACCGAAGAGCTCCCATTTCCATTAATGTGCAAGCAGACCCAAATGAATTTCTGGTTTGTGTTTCTGAAATCCTTTGGTCTTGCTTAAGGCTAGGAGGGAAAAAATTAAAGAAAGAAAAAAAAAAAAAAACCCAAACAAGTAAAAAAAGGAAAAAGTATTAAGAAAACAGGAAAAAGGACAAAAGGAAAAGGGAAAAATTAAAAAGAGAAAAGAAAAAAAAAGAAAATAGAAAAATGAGACAAGAAAATGAAAGAAAAAAGAAAAAGAGAAAATTAAAAAGGAAAAAGAGAGGGGAAAAAAAGAGAAAAATTATAGAAGAAAAGAAATTAAAAAGAAAGAAGAAGATAAAGGGGAAAAGAAAAAAAACAGTGATCTTCCTGCTTGAGCTAGCAATGCCATTCTAGACCATTTCAAAGTTAAGTTAAAACATGGAATTGTGGAATTTCAAACCCACGCTTAGAGTAAGTGATTCTCCAATACACTTATCGCAAAGATTTTGTGAAAGTCACTCCTATCTATTACCAAGACATCATGCAGACTCGAGGTTGTAAGGCATCAACTAAACCCTATGATTAAACACAAGGTTTAATTGGTGCTTCACAACCAAAAATGGTCCATAAACTGGAAATATGGAAACAAGGTGTAACGGATCTGGGCAAACAGGCTGAAAAGCACAGTCCTTCATGGTGTTGAATAAACATTGATGTTGCCTCCAGAACTGCCTCGCTTCTTATGCTCCAATGGCAGAGGTGGGTCTTGGGCACTCCTTACATTGCAGAAATTGTTGGCTTCAACACAGAAATCCAAGATCTTTCCCTAACCATTGGCAAATATGGCTCCAAGAAATACATCTGTTGTAAAGAAGTTTGATAATAGAAAGTGGTCAAATGTCCTTTACAGTAAAATATGTCCATTTATATTGTGCTTTCTCTTCCCTCAAAATTAGATCTCAACTCAGAGGTCAATTATTATCTGAAAAACTAAACAGTAGTTTAAGTTGGGATTTTTTTGTCTTTTTTTTTTTTTTTTTTTTTAATGTATTTCTTCTACTGGTGCCTTGTCATTACACAGCTTTACTCATCTTCTGCCTTGTAGTGGATGATCGTTTGCATGGGAGTAGTGGTTACACTGAGTTTCCACAGAAATTCTGCTTTCTGAAGACAGCAAAGGTTTGTATTTTCAACTGACATAGGGACGATTGTCCTTCCTGAGCAAAACGTTGTACACAGAGCTTTCAGCTCCTAGCCCATGTTCAGCTTTCTGGTTTTGGTCTCATGGCGGAAAGACCATTGATGTTTGATATTACAATAAATGATGTTGGACTGTAGCTAAGGGCTGTTCTTATGGCCTGCAAATGCTGTGTACTTGTTAGCTATTTCAGAGGAAAAACATAATCACCATTTTCCATACGAAGGCAATGCTCTTTCAGAGTAAAATCCCTTCATTCTAAATTTTTTGCTACATAGATTTACTAGGTTTTGAGTGTAGATTTATTTTCCCTTAATTGGAGCTGGTCATTTTTGTTTTGAATTACAGACTGCTTAATAGAGGTAGGCTTTACTGGAAGCACATTTTCAGGCTTAACAACAGTGATGTTATTAAGTGATTATGTTGAAAGAAAAACATGTTTTTCTGCGCTGAAGAACTAAGCACGACATTTAAAAAATGTTAAGATTCAGTGGGGTTTGTGCTAAGTGACTTCTGCATGCAAGCTTGTGTGTAGGATTCCTTTCACCCACAAAACCTGAGCGGTCCGTTCAAGGAGCCCCAGATCTTTGTGTGTGAAAGCAGTTTTGCTGTGCAGCAGCAAAAACACCCGCAGGACTTTTGCCAGTTTTGCCACCTGAACTGTAAGTCTACACAAGGATAGGATAGAACCTTCTCCAACTCACCCACTCCACCACTCTACCTTTTCCTCCCGCTCTCATTGCGTTGGTCCCTGCAAGTGGACCAAGGGAAGGAAAACACCTTGCAAACCCATCCCTGATGCTCACAAATGGTTCTGAACGATGTAGCGTGAAGAGATGGCTCCTGTTTAGACCTTGGGTGGTGAGGCAGCATCCTCAGGCACAAAACCAAAAACTACCTGATTTTTGTGTGGTCTAGGTTGCAGCCAATTGTGCTGCAACTCTCTGTGGATGACCCCAGGAACAGTGCTCACATATACTTTGACGAGAAAATCCTTAAATGTAAAGAAAAAGGAGCACAAACAAGTCCATGTAGTCTGTTTATATAGCCCTAGAGATTCAGATAAAGAAAAACAAACATAACCTTTTCAGCTGTTCCTCACAAGGGAAAAAGAAAATGAAACATTTGATTATAATTGTTTTAATGAGCTTTGATTCAAAATGAAGTCATAATGGTCTGGTTAAAAAATATTCTGTTAATGAGCTTATATTTCTATCAAAGTGTGCAAGATGCAAAATTCTCTGAGGATAAAATTAAACAGCAAGCAATATTTATTTGCTGATGAATAAAATCCTGCTTATTCCTTAAAAAAAAAATAAATAGGATTAGTAATAGTAGTAATAGTATCAGCAGTAGTAATGGCAGTATAACTGGTAGGAGCACAGGACTGATAATCTAACTGGATGATCTATTTTGGGTTTCATCTTGAAATTAGAGAAATGAAATCAAGAATACCTGTTTCTGCAAGTCTGGAACCTGATCTCAGATATGCAAAACTCAGGCCTGACAATAGGACATGTCTAAATATTCTAAATGGCTATCCCCTAGTTTCTTTCTTATCGCAAACTATTACTTCTTAGAAAGATGCACAGGATACCTAGGATATCAACAACTGCAAAAAAAAAAAAAAAAAAAGACATGCAATGTGCTAATTAGGGGAAGCAGTGTGTGCTGCCAGTGAATAGCACTAGCTCTGATTGTAGGCTGCCAGAAGAGAGGGTTTGTGTATACCTTACATTTTATGGTATTACACAGGCTGTAATGTGGAATATTCACAGCACATACTCCAGCCAGTTACTCAACTGGCCTCCAGCCTTAGACCCCTGGAGGAAACTGGAATTTGCCCACTTAAAGAATACCCACTCTTGAAAAAGACCTTGTATATATAGAGATGTTTTCCCTTTCGCGTGCTGCAGAGGGTAATAGGATAATACGTGAGAACACAGGAATATGTCTCATTATGACTCAGAATATTTTTATTCTGATTCAAATCTAATTCCTTTCAAACCTGAGTGCAGATCTCTCCGTTAGATTTCCATGTCAAGATATTTCTGAGCATTGCCTTGTGCAGCATATTACCTCTTCAGTGCAACCACTCATTCTCATGTCAGTTGATTTGCCTAATCAGGCTCTGGTTAAACAATGCAACTTGTCTCATGTAAAAAGAGACAGCTACAATCTGTTGTGTTTGTAGTTTCCATTTCAAAAGGAAAACAAAAAAAACCCTAGCATTAGCAGGATGGATTTCAAGACCAACTCTTAATTACATTAAAAAAAAAAATTTAATTAGTGGAATGCAGGAAGAATGCAAAATTATATGCATGGGTCTATGAGCTCTATGAGCACAGTAATGTTACAGAGGTATTAGCTGTAAACACACAAGGATGGTTGGATTACATAGAGGAAACCTAGGAAACCTTATGTAATGGGGAATAAAAAGGTATGGAAGTATTAAATCAGCCTTAGATCTGGAATCTGCATGGTTAAGATTAGGTCGCTAATACTACGAACCTGTGTGTGGTTTTATTTTGTTTTGTTTTTCAATATATCTCTTTCCATAGACATATATTTACAATGAGAGTTGCATACACCAAGAAAAGAGGTATTGGACATTAGGGTTGAGATATGACTTTGTTCCAGGCTTCTTAGTTCATGAGAAAACACATTTGCAGGAGAGCTTCCTGACAGCCTGCTGTGCTTGACTCATCCCTAATTATTGTCTTTTGCAGTGTCCGTTCCTGTTTTTTCCTTGGCATGGAGAAACTTTGGGTTTTTTCTGTTTCTTTTGTTTTCTCTGGCAGTGTTTTCTGTGTGCATCTGTTATCACCTCTACCCTTTTTTTTTTTTTTCCCCCCTCTCCTGACACCTGAATATGTTGTAAAGGACTATTTCTGGTCATAGCTTCAATCATCCTTTAAAATAAAGAACAAACTGGTCCTGGAGTGATAATTCTACTTAGGAATGGATAGAATCTCACAAGCTTAAATCCTGAAAGGTACACGAAATGGTCTGCTCTAAACCACACGTTGCTATGGTTACATCCTTCTGTGGCTCAGATGGGGATGGGGGCCAATTATCAAGTTTTGTTTGCTTGATTTTAAGTAGTTTGTTACCTGGATACTCAACAAATAAGAAAACTGAAAAAAAAAAAAGACTTGTTTTCTTCTCCCTTAACTGAAGGAAAGAGAAAACAGTCATACATTTAACAGAATGTTAAAAAAAAAATCCTACACTGGGATTCTTAGTTACACAGTGAAAACACTTCTGAACTGTTTGCTTTAGAGAGGGCTGGGAAGAGGCCCACAAATAGATTTTTGCATTAGCATCATAACATGAATTGTGCAGAAAGCAATTGATCACCTAATGTCACAGTAAATCACGGGCGGGTGGAGAGACGGGGTTAAATGATGTTGGTTTTGAATCATTATTTAGACAATAAGGGTGTTTTTCTGCAAGGATCACTTGGATATCTAATTAATGAAAGAGAAAATCCTCTCTGCTGTGTTGCAGCACAGCAATGCTTACTTGGTGTCGTTTGCAGCCCCTGCTTTTTAAAGACCTACTGAACATGTTGTGTATGATACCCTGTTCCTGGGCTTAATCAGAAGCTTTGATAACAAGCTGAAGATGGAAGAGTGAAGTTGGGTGGAGGAAGTGAGGGAGAAGAGGACAAAATTAAAATACCATCCTGTCAGTGTCCCTAATAGTTTATATGGGCAATGACAGAACAGTATTTTAATTTTTATCTGGTCTCCTTTCTACTCATTTATTCCATCTCCTGCTTGTTATCGAAGTTTCAGATTAAACTTAAAGATATGAATGTATTGCCATAATAAATTTATAAGAGGATATTTAAAGAGCAAAGATTTGAATGACACAAATGAACCTCAGTGTAGCAGAGCTGAAGAAAGGATTTGCAGAGAGATGCCACAGCAGTCAGAAATGACTTCTAGAATCTCCTTAATTAAAAAAAAAAAAAAAAAAGAAAAAAAAACAAAAACACTGGAATGCAATAGACACAGAAGGTGTTTCTTATAAATTTAAGCTTAACTTTAAATTATTGATGCTATTTTAAATAATATTTAAAAAGGTTAAGGAAAACTAGTTTAAAGAAGATTACTGAAATGTAAGCTAGCTATTTGGTACATGGAAGAACTAAGATGTTAAAAAAGGGACACATATTTCTCATATGCACCTACAATTTGAGTTGTTTTCACTTCATTTCTGTTGCTCCAGTTATTTCTCCATACTGCATGAAAAAAACTTGTTTTGACTATGTGGCCTTCAGATGTGCTTTTTTGTTGTTGTTGTTTGTTTTGTGGGTTTTGTTTTTTTTTTTTTTTCCAGTGAACAGGATGCATCTGTCTTAACAAAACAGGGAGCTGCCACTTTAAGGCAAAATCTTTTGGTTCTGGCTTTCTCAAATGAAAGATGGTCCTGTTTATGAATAACTAGTTTGCAATTTGTTTATATTGCAAGGGAGAATCAAGGACCATGGCTTTTCTTTGCAAATTAAACAAAATTGATAACCACCGAAAAGGCTACAACCACAAAGCAGAACGATACAAACACCAAAAGAGTGAGTAAGTGAAAAAGTGATAAAAAGCATATGTAAGTAGTAGGATTCTGCAACTGTGACTTTCACTCTGTAATCCTGATTGGCAATTTATTAAAAAAATGAAAGTAAAGAATGATTACCAGTCCTAGCCCTGCAATCTTCCTTTTAGGTAGGTAGAAGATGTCAGAGACAGAAAATCTATTAAAATGTTAATGCAAATAATTGCCGTTTGTGACAGTTAGCATTTGGAAGCAGGCTATTGCACAAGAGCCCTCTTAAGGAGTGTTGGGAAGTTGAGCAGAAAGAGAAGCTTCAGATGAAGGACTGGGGAAAGGAAACTTAAATGTGATCTCCTAGGCATCTGGAGCTGGGTAAACCAAAGTGGGTGCTGGAGGGAAGACACAGGGACTCAGGAAAGCGTAACAGTCTCGCCAAAATTAGGTGTCCGTCGGGGATATGGTTACATTAGGGGTATCTAGGAGATGTAGCTCTCTGATGCATAAATTTTCCAAAAATCTTTCCCATCTTTCATTTCAGCTGCTTTTTCCATGGCGAGGACCTATCCCAGCACTGATCTCCATCAGCAGCCTGCGCTTTGCGGAGCAGAGAGGTTTCTCCTCACATCTCCAGCACACCATCCTGGCAAGCCCCACCGGTGAAAGAAATACTACCTCACCACTTTTGGTGGAAACACTCGAAGAGGGACACAGAATCATTTGCTGAAGTACTGAGAAATCGCCAGGGAGAAGAACGGAACAGCCCCTGATGAAGAGTGAAGTGAGAGCAGACACACAGGAAGGATGAAAAAGCTCCTGAGCGGCACGTGGCGTCCACATGGGTTGGGGCATGATGGACAGTGACTGTCTCTGCCCATCTGAGGTGATCATGTGAACCTCTTGGTTTTGTAACAGCTCTGGAAAGGCGGGGAAGCTGAGTTTTCTGGAGTCTGGGGAAGGCATTACGGAACAAAACAAGAAGGGAACTGTAAAAGGGATTGTATTTTGGTGGGGTGTTTAAATCTTCCACGGGGTGACAGAATGCAATACCACATTACACTCACAGATGCTCACATTGCCTGGAGATAATAGTGGTATCTGTGTACATACACATATACACAAATAACTAGAGAGGGAGGCTGAGTTTGGGACCATCAGCCCATTTATTTTATAAATTGGTCCTTATTGCTACTTTGACATGGTGTTTTTCCCAGTAAAACATTTCACTGGTTCTTTCAGGTTTACCTGCTGGATGTGATCTACCTTTTGAAGACAACGTATAAGAAACATATATGTTCAAATGTTGCAGCTGCAGGAATGAGAGTCAGAAGCAGAAGAAGCGTTACTCTCAGTTACATGCCAATTTTTATGTTAACTATTGAATTGCCCTTAGCCAAGTATTCGTATCACAGGATAAAGTAAGATTATATACATGAATACCACCTTGCAGCTATGACACTACTGGTGGTTTTCATGCCATACCACTGCAAATAAACACAGAGGTTATATTAAGATCTATATAGTTAATATTATGCCTTCTTGCAAGGGATAAATAACTATACTTTCTTTACTCCCACCGAAATCAGCTGGAAAACTTATTTTTGGGGCCAGAATTTTTCTCAGCAAGCTCAGACTCAGTTTTAAGACCTGTGTTTATACCAGAAACAATGAAATTGCAGAGCAAATAACAAGAGGAGAGGAAAACATAACAGAGAAGTGAACCAGAGGTACGGCTATACACTTCATATCTAAAGGACTCCCTTCTGCCCGCCTAGCTTATAAGTAGAAATACACATCTCACTTTTCCATTTAATAACAAACAAGCAAGGAGACAAAACCAGAGAAAATTAACCCAAACTCGTGCTGCTTGATCAGGTATTTGGCTTTGCAAGGAGAGGTGCTCGTGGATCCGAGTTATTTTTGCAAAGAAGGAGGAGGGAGTCTTTGCAAGAGCCTCAAGCCCCAGGAAGTTTGTCCATCCTTCTTCCTAACCCCATTGGGTGGTGATGAACAGACACTGCAGGGCGAAGGGGAACTGGGGAGCCACCACAATCCTACCCCAGGACTCGTGGCTTGGGTCTGGCCCGGACAGGGATGAGAAGAAACCAAACTGGAAAAAAATGCCTCAGCAGCAGAGGCTGCAGCCAGGAACCAGCAGCTGTCTCCAAGGCTTTTCCAGGCTGTAGAGCAATCGCAGTGCATTCCAGGGGATTGCAGTGCTGGGTTGCGGGCAGGAGCCTCGTGCCTAAATATTCTCTGTGGCTTGGCTGTTTCTTGGCTTATAGAATTTAGTCAGATCCTTGGCTTGCTCTGGATTAGCTTTACCTTTAAAGTTGGCCTGGACAACGCCAATGGAGAAAACCAGACGTAACTTGTAGCAGCATAAAAAGTCCAGGAACTCTGCAAATATGTAATTTTCTTGAAAAAACAAACAAAACCTGTTTTCCATAAAAATAATTTTAGAAAAGGCTATTTACCTTAAAAAAAGAAGAAGTAGAAAAAAAAAGGTATTAATTTTCAGGGATGTAATTAGCATGTGATGGGCCAAACTGACCCCTCGGGTAATAACGTTTAAGCTGATTGTGTGTCTACCATGGTTTAATTTAACCCACAGTCTATGATAGCTGGATACGGATGGTAATCACACTGTTCCTGAGAAAAAGGATGTGGCAATCAGGTACACATACAATACTATTAAATTCTAGATGTGTCTCCTGCATATATATATATAACATATATTTCAAGCAGTTGACTGAAGATGTTAATAAAAATGCATTTAGATTTTGTGTCTATGAATCACACTCAGGTTTAAGCTCTAAAAATTAAAACAGAAGCCTAGGTAACCCACCACACTCATTTTGCAGGTAAGGGCTGGTTGATTGCTCAGGAACACTGCTGGATCTAGCTCCTCACTTATTAAAACACACACTACATGCAGCACCCACATTTCTATATGAACTGGGCCCTATAGAAGTTTTTACCCATTCACGTGGGGCTAAGCAGCGCACCAGCATCCCTTACAACTGTGGTCTGTGATAGACACTTCTAGGCTTGTTGTGAGTGTCTCACTGGTTTCAGAAAGTAGTTAATCACTGTTGTTAATCTATAGTGACTTCATTAGCTGCACTGCTCTTTGGGAAGCCAAATTCTTGCTTCTGATGTAACATTTTTCAGATAAACAAGGGGTGCGTATGGCATTTCAAAGCCAGCCATTAAAGGCTCAGAAGGTGGAGCAAGGCAGGAGAAATCTGGGACAGAAGGAAAACGGTTAATGCCCTCTGTTCACAGACATCCCCTTACTTCTGTAAGGCATCACTTCTGGCTGACCAAAACTGAGGCTGTTGTCTTACTTCGTTTGCTATCCAAACACAAAGCTAAACACAGAAAAGCAATTGCTTGACTGCAAAATTAACTCTGAAAAAGCTTCTGTAGTACAAGTACATATCATTATCTGTATTAACATAATTACTGGCCCACAATACCACTACTCTTGACACTGAATTAGTGTACCTTCTTGCGTGACCTAGAAACGAGGCAGAAGTGTTTATAAAAAGCTCTTTTAACAGATGTTTGTGACTTTGTGGTAGACATTCTCATGTTGGTGCCCAACATGAAGGAGATGCTTTTATATGTTGCTGGAGAGCGACTGTAAAAGACAAGGCTTTTGGGCGTCTGCAAGTAGGGCAAGGAAAACAGATGCGTGTTTAGGAGGCAACCTTAAAGGTTTCCAGAATTACTGCTCAGGTCCCCTGACATCTTCTTCCTCATAATTTCAAGTCTTTCTGCTTTCACTATGTAAAAGCGTCCAGTGTGTCACATGGTAGAACTAGTCCTGAGCTGTAAGTAGTACATTGTTAGTGTGAGCTTTTATTTTTAGGGAGAACTGTCTATATTCCACTATAGTTGAGTTCCCCAGGCAGCATGATGGGAAAAATGGTATCCTCTCCAAACAGTTGTGAACTGGGGGTGATACCAACAGCAGCGAAAGGCTGAAAGTTTAAAACAGCAGTGGCAACAACAACATAAAAATGCTGGACTACTGTTTTTGGGAGATGTCTCTGTCAGAAGCGAAAGAACAGAACAAATGTACCCAAGAAGTGGGGCTGGTGGCACTAAGATCTGAGGTATCTATAACATTTTCAGAGCATGGCTACCGAGTCCCAATTTGCTGTCCTGGTGTAACATCAAATAGCCTCACAACTCTTCATGGTTTGCTGTCATCATCGTGTCAGCAACCACTGCAGCCGGGACTGTCGTCATTTCCTGGGGAGATGAGGGAAAGAGGATAAGTCACTGCCCTTGCCTCAAAGACAAAATTTGCAGTTGTAGGCTTTTCTACTGTCTCTTTATATTTTCTAATGCCCCTCCACTCAGTATTAAAGATGTGTTACTGCAGACAGTTAATTCATCTCTTGTAAAATGCACAAGATATTGCACAGACACTGGTGAGCTTCCTGTGGTTCTGTGCAGGAATGGGCTAAAGCAGTGAGCCTCCTTCCAGTGTAGTTTTTGAAATACCCATCATCTGGTTATCTTTTTTGATACCTGCTCTGTTCCCGGACAGCATCTCCCTACATCTCCCTCATTCGTGCCGCGACCACGCAGCGTGCACGGTGTGGAGGTTACCCAGCTGAAGAGTCACATCAGCTGGGGTGCTACTCCTGTATGCAGCCTCTTATCTTTCAGAGTGAATTACCCTGTGAAATGCACCCTTGTTTGCTATTGCTGTGAAGAGCAATAGTTCTGCTCCATAGCCTTTCTGCACCATTGGTAGAGCTTGGAGGTAGGAAACGTGTTTACCTGTCCACGTCAGTCTGTGCCAAAGGCTGGGTTCTCTGCCTGTCCTGGACTCTGGTCAAGGAGAAGTACAGCGTTTCATGCTGTAGAAGGAGGTAATTGCTCTGTTTGTACCTGCGTGTAGAACCCCTTTCGGTTCTGGAGGCAGAATGTGCTTTAAGAGTTTAGTGCCATTAAAAAATGGCTATCAGCCAAGCTGCTGCATTAACAGGCACTGCTGCAATTGCTGCGTTTTCCTCTCTTCAGCAGCCAGGCAAACGTGAGCGTTGGTTGTCAGGAGGATTCAGTTATGTCAGGTGAACATTGCCCAGCCCACAGTTAGGGTTTACAGTGACAGGGTTACCCTTTCAGCACAGGATGAGATGGAGAGGCTGATTTTCCCTCTGTCATGAAGCAACTTCTTTGCCTTCATTTTGCTCTCACTGGAGATCCTCACCTTTGCCTTCCATTGTTGGCCAACCTGACAGCAAAAGCAGCTACCAAAGCCCATCTTTCAGAAGCATTTCTTTTTTTGTTCATTTAGATCAAGGGTCCTAAGTGATTTAGGTACATCTGAGAATCCTACTCTGTTCCTGTGTATTTTTACCTGTTCTGGAGGCAGGGCAGTGCTATCCATCACCCTGTAGCTTTATCCGAGTCTCTGAAATGCAACAGCACTTGCTTATTGTCATAGCATGGACTTCATCCCAACTGGGTAGTGCTTCTTCAAACAAAACAAATGCCTGAATATCAGAAATACCTCCAAGTATTAAACCCTGTGCCTTTAAGGGGGGCGCATTTGGTATTATACAGACTTTCCAGCTAATGAATTTCTCAAGTTACAAGAATAATGGCCTTTTTAATCTTAGCAAAAGTAATTAAACAGACATTTGTTATTAATGATGTTGTTAATGGCAGTAGATATTGAAATTTCACTGTAGATATCATAGAGTTGTATGGTGATTTTTGGAGGTTTTTATTAACTCGATTGGGCAGTGAAGCTAAAAATGCATAACTTTTTTTTTTTTTTTCCCCCTGCTTCTGGAGAGAATGATTTTCCCCTCCTATTGTGAAGCACCTTCTTTTCCTTTGTCAATGACATGGATAGTGGCACTGAGTGCACCCTTAACAAGTTTGCTGAAGATACCAAGCTGTGTGGGGCGGCTGACACCCTGGAGGGAAGGGATCCATCCAGAGGGACCTGGACAGGCTGGAGAGGTGGGCCCATGCCAACCTCATGAAGTTCAACAGGGCCAAATGCAAGGCCCTCCATCTGGGTTGGAGCAATCCCAAGCACCAATATAGGCTGGGCAGTGACTGGCTCGAGAGCAGCCCTGAAGAAAAGGACTTGGGAGTGCTGGTGGATGAGAAGCTCAACATGAGCCATCAGTTGCTCTTGCAGCCCAGAAAGCCAATTGTGTCCTGGGCTGCATCAAGAGAAGCATGGCCAGCAGGGCGAGGGAGGGGATTCTGCCCCTCTACTCCACTCTGGTGAGACCTCACCTGGAGCTCTGCGTCCAGTTCTGGAGCCCCTGTCACAGGAAGGCTATGGATGTGCTGGCACATGTCCAGAGAAGGGCCACGAGGATGATCAGAGGGCTGGAGCACCTCTCCTATGGGGACAGACTGAGAGAGTTGGGGTTGTTCAGGCTGGAAAAGAGAAGGCTCTGGGGAGACCTTATTGTGGCCTTCCAGTATCTGAAGGGGCTACAAGAAAGCTGGGGAGGGACTTTTTAGGCTGTCAGGCAGTGACAGGACTGGAGGGAATGGATTAAAACTAGAGATAGGTCGATTCAGGTTGGACATTAGGAAGAATTTCTTCTCTGTGAAGGTGGTGAGACACTGGCACAGGTTGCCCAGAGAGGTGGTGGAAGCCCCATCCTTGGAAGTGTTTAAGCCCAGGCTGGCTGGGGCTGTGAGCACCCTGCTCTAGTGGGAGGTGTCCCTGCCCATGGCAGGGGGGTTGGAACTGGATGAGCTTTAAGGTCCCTTCCAACCCTGACAATTCTATGATTCATGTGATTCTCTTTGGAGATCCTCACCTTTCTCTTCCATTGTTGGCCAATCTGACAGCAACAGGACCAGATCCCACCTGATGCCACTCCCGAACTGTCTGGAACGATTTTTGCAGAAAGGGATGTGGGCAGCAGTGTCTGCTTCAGCAATCCTTTTTCAGTGCCTGCTGGGGGTTCCCATCTGTTTCACCCCAGGAAAATAGGAATTGGTTAGACACCTAGCTAAAAACCTTAGCTTTCTAACTGAGATTAAAGGAATATATGTTTTTAAACTCTTCTTCATTCTTGAATCCAGCATCAGCCAAGACAGCAGGTGGGATACCTTCCCTCTTTTTTCTTTCGTAGCATATTATGCTTTTTTCCTTGTCTTCTTGGTACCACACAAGGTATGGAGAGAGACAGTACACTTAAGTCCGAAGATCAGACATTGTCTTAGGTAATTAATGAAGACTGTGTTTTTAACCATTTTTAAAGTCCCTTCCAACACAGACAGCTCTATGATTCTAGTGCAGGTTTGTGCTCTCCTCTGAGTACATGCAAACCATTTCAGGGTGCAGTGAATTCTCCGGCAAAGGGTTGCTCAGCCTGGCTCAATATTACGGAGCAGTTTGAAGTTGTGGAGACATCCCTACAGAGGAGACACCTTCATTCTACTATTTTTTTCTTTTTACACATGCATTTTCAGTATAATCCTCTGTCAGACTTCCTGCTCCTTACTTTACGTAGATTTCTCCTGGTTCACCAATCACCGAAATTGCAACATCTCATGTACTTTCTTACCACCCTTTACTAGTTCCAGGAACAATACTGAATAAAATGTGGTTTCATGACCATGTGGGATTCTCAGCCCTTCCTGATGGGAAGACAGATTAATCAGAATAATTTTTCCATGAAGTGAAGGTCTTTCCTGACCAGGCTTAGAAACAACTTTGCAGTGACATGGGACCCTGCTTGACTCCTTGTGCCTTTCACATCTTAATTTCTCCTGAGAAAAATGTTCTACAAAAAGCTTTAAAAAATCCCCTGAACTCTAGAGACCAGGATTTGTCTGCTTTTGGATTGTGTCTGTCAATGGATGTTTTCCAAGCTCTCATGTTTCTGTGAATTCCAGTTTACACCTTTTAAAAGCGCTCCTTCTGGCTTGGCTTGCTCTCCTCCAGGGCTTGGTCTCAGTTCTGAGCCCATATCTATCACATGCTTAACCTGCCTTTGCTGCCTCTTCCAAGTATTACTTTACACTAAAAAGAAGGGGAAAAAACCCCAAACAAAACAAAAAGCCTTGGCATCAGTTGCTAATTTCCCTTCCTCTGTCAAGATTACGCTAGTAGCTCTGAGTAATTTGGTCTCGTTTTCTCAGGGGAGTAGGACTGAAATAATCCAATGTTTATTTTTATACAAATTCTCACAGTGCTGCAATGTTTCAGAGACTTCCTGGGATGTTTCTAGTTTTTTCACAGGCTAAAAGGCCATTCTCAGAGGTAGCTCCTTCATGTAAACCTAAAAATGGCACTTTCCCACAATACAGCTTATCAGGAAGTTTAAAGTTCAATAGTCTCTCTCTCGCTCTCTCTCCCTGTCTCACACACATGAAAGTAAGAAATAAAAAATGAAGGGGCTGTTCCAGTTCTGCTGAGAGTTGCCTTTCAATCATTTTGTCTTGGTGTGCTGATAGATTTTAATAGCATGATGGGAGCCGTGATGGTCTGAGGACAGAAGCAAGGCAAAATTTGTAGGGAAAGAGCAGCTTTCATTCAATAAATTTTGATGTCTCCATGGAGAGATGGCGAGGGGAAGGAAGATGCACTCAGTATTCCTTGTGCTTTGGATTTATGGACACACCCCAGTATGGGCACAGGCACATAATTAATTTCTGTACCAAGACATTGAAACTGAAATGCCTCGATTCTGCTATCTCTAACATGTCCAGGAGGGTTTAATTAAGAGTGATTGGACAAAACGCTGTGCAACTTCGGTACTCAGAGGATGGAGTTTCCAGTACTGTTTGATTTGGCTTTAGTTCTGGTTACTTTTAATCCCTTTGTGACTGCTGGCAAAACTGTTGAGTTCAAGGACAACCAAGTTAGTGCTGGCCATGTCTGTAAACTTTGGGCAAAGACTTTTGTCCTCCTATCCTTCCTTTCTCATCTTAAAGAACCAGTTTGCTTGTCTGAATAAAGATCAGTCACCTAAGCACTGGTTTCAGGATCAGAGAAAGAGAAGCCTGATTCCTTCCCCGGTGCTTTGTGCAGGGTCTCATTCTACTGCAGATGAACTGGGAAGAGATGGCTCCTCGCTTTCTCAAAGTTTCAGCCCTGCTTGGTTGCTTGATTATGTATTTCCGCCCCAGGGACGCTTGCTGTTAGGATTGTTGTTAAACAAAATTGCCTTGCTGGCATTGTGTTCTGACAAACAATTTACACCTCTGTAAACTGATTAGTGCAGTGGTTTTATCTTGACAGCTAATGCTTGTCTCACATTTTAAAGAACAGCTGAGGAGGACTTTCCTGTGCCCAAAGAAAGAGGTGAGAGGAAGGAATCTGAAATGCAAATTATGTAAAATGAGAAACTTCTTGGGTTTGCAGTCATTTCAGCCACCTAAAGGCCTTCCAGACCACCTAATTCTAGAAAAAAAAATCATCTCATTGCAAATATCGTAGAACCAAAATGGAAGAATGAAAGCAAAACCCAGTATCCTTTTTTTTTCCCAGTAGACTACAGAACATCATTTGGAAGAGGGAAGAGAGACCACATGGGTAGTCCAGGGGTTGCGTGCTCTGGACATCATTGAGAGGGGACATGACAACAAATTTCAAGCCTCTGGCAGAAACTATCCATCACCAAAATGAGAAGATCATGGCAGATGGCTGATGTTGCAATAGCCAACATTTGGAAGATTTAAGCTTGGCAGAGGTGAGACATCCCATGAGAAGGTGGGCGTGCCAGTTCATGCAGTTGTCCACATCAGGAAGAGAAAAGCCAGTAAAACCTGAACAGCTCAAAGCATAAGCCTGTAAACCCTATGTTTACCCCAGCTGCATCACTTGTCCCAGATGAAGACAGAAAAGGGAAAATTGCTGGGTAACTGGCTATAATAGGTGAAAAAACTCAGTAAGAGCTTCAGAATAATGACAGGATATTAAGAGCAAGAGGAAGGTAAAAAGATAGTGCTAAACTGACATTTAACAAAGGAAGCAACTACACCTAGATGGCCTTTGAAAAGTAGATAAAAGCCAAGAAAATGGAGTAATAGATTCAGATATTATGAATAAAAATAACATCAGAAAAAAAACCTCTCATACTCATCACAAATTCCATTTTTTTTATTATTCTGTATACAAAGCACCAAATTGGACAACCAAAGAGAGACGGGCAATAGACTCTGTTTAATCCAGCTACAGTAGGTAGTGTGCCTAATGTCTTCTAATCTGTAAGGGGTTTTAATATTTAGGAATGGGATTTATCATGCTGAATTGTAACAGTCTTAAAGCATGTGTGTCTAGCCTCTGTTGACTGTGCAGACCATTCCATAGCTGAGAAAAGGCGAAGGCATCTCTGAAGGCCTGTTCTTCCACGGAGCCACCTTAGCTTAGACAAAACACACCAGAACTATTGCACTTCTTTTTGGTCATTCAAAATGACTTTGCAAGTAGTAACTACAAAACAAAGAAATAGACTGCCGTATTTTGTCCACTTAGTGGAAAATAAAAGCTTGAGTGAAAAACAAGCTTTAAAAATGTATTTCTGAACGAGTCCACAGCACTTTTTAACAAAAATTAAAATGGTACTTTGTTCAATAATTTCAAGACATTTCTTCCTGGACTTTCCCAACTTTTGGAATATCCCAGAAGTGACATCCTGAGCATCTGTGTTTCCAGGTCTGGCCCGTCTGTGGCTGAGAGCCTGGGACTTGGGGGAATTTGGTCTCCGTAGCAGTATATCAGGTGAACAGGCAGCAAGTCACATGGGATAATTTTAGAAACCTGCCTGAGCAAGAGATTTTCAAAACTGGCACAGCTGCCAGTTTCCTTGGCTTCAACCAGAACTTCATTAAAATCACTCTGTTCCCATGGATCAGCTACATTTTGACAAATCAGCATTTTCCAGTGGGAAAAAGAAAAACAAAAACATTCAGTTGGAACAGTTGCAGTCATTTCTAGTAACAACCAAATGTGAGATGATAAATTGGAGAGCGGTTCTAGCAGTGGACATGCACTACAAACACTGTGCTGAACCTCACGACCTGCCACATCAGGTGAAGTTTACTCCACTCTTGTGTTGATGCTTATCTGTTGTCTCTTCCAAAACAATTGCAAGAAATGTTAAGGAAATAATCCTTTGCTTCTTGGGGGCATTCATTTCCATGTTTGTTACCTAGATTTCACAAAATGACATAAAATTTTAGGTTATAGGGAGATGCCATCTTCGTTTTGGCCAATTCTTAGTACTTTTTTGTCCATTTCTTAGTACTTTTTTGTGTGTCTGTTGAAAAGTCAAACCACATGTTGGGTATTTTTTTTTTTGTTCTTAATGGGAGTAACAAAAATTCCCACTTCGAGTTGCTCCAGACACTCGGTGTCCTCGTGCTTTACTGGACAAAACCAGAAGAACCTCTCATTTCACCAGAAAGATAACATGCTTTTCTAAAAAAATATTTTGGAGGATAGGAGTAAGGTGCTTTGTGTATTATCTGTGGCTGTGAGGTGGTCAGATAGAGCTCCTCCTTAGAAAGCTGAATAAACACATATTTCCAGATGTACTGTCAATCAAGGTTCTTGATCAGTAAGGTTGTTAGAGGTAATTATGAATACATTCAAAGGTAATTACAGCAGAAACCTATTTTCTGTGTAAGCTGTTGCCTTTATGGTAGTGTAAGAGACTTTGGACAGGTCACCAAAGAATAACCATCTCAACTTGATTTCAAGCTACCCCTACTGCAAAGGGGAAAAAAAACATCATACAGAGACCTCTGACATCTCCATGCATGGTCCCCTCTTGCAAGCCTTTATTTCCTGTATCTGAAAAAGTAACCCTTCTTTAGGAAGAAAACCAAAGGATTTGGCTGAATTTGTGGCTAAGCCGTCACCCAGAGCTTGCTGTTGGCAGCTCTGTCAGGGAGAGTATTCCCAGCACTTAACCTCTGTTTCCTTCTTACCGTATCTGGGAAAAGGAAAAAGGAAATTCTACTTGGAAAGTTTGGGTACAAAGTGGTGTATCAAAAACATTGTTTTAAAAAAAAAAAAAAGGATGCTTGAGGTTATATTCACCTCCTTTTCTCTCAAGGTCATTGTGTTGTGGTTTGTTCCCCCCCCTCCACTCCCCTCATGAGTTAAAGGACCATCAGGTTTTCTATTATTTGTATTATAGTAGTGTATTTGCTGCTTCCCTGTAAAATCAGAGGGTTGTTGTATCGGAGAAGGAGATAGTCCCAACAGTTGAGCTGCTGCAACTGGAAAGGGCAGACAAAAGTATGGGAGATGTGGATATTGTATTATTGCATATTATGCTATTGCAGAGAGGGAGCTGAGACATGAAGAGATGAAATAACTTGACCAAAGCCACACAGGAAGTCTGTGATAGACACAAGAATTAAACACAGATCTCCCAACCCTCTGTCTGGTTCTCCAGTCATGAAGCTATTGTTCCCTTCTCCCTTGTCTCCTAATTGGATCCACAGGCACCTTCCGTCACTGACTTCTGCTAAGGATTGCATCTCTACGTAAAGCCCCCACACAGTTTTTTTTTTTTTTAGTGCTGATACTAAACTTTAATAACTAGGGCATCCTTCCACTTTTTTTTCCTGATGCCTGACAACAATGGCTCAGTAATTACTGAACTAATGTTATCAATTCCAACAGATATCACATTTATTAAACAAAAAATGCTATGTTGCTGTTCATCAGTTAGGAATGTGTGTAATTGAAACATGAAAATGAAGTCTGTACGAATATGTGTGATTCATCATGAACTCTGCAAGCCCTACACTAACTCTTCTTAATTAAGCTGTCAAATGGAAAACTTATAATTAATGCAACAGCATATTTTGTAGGAGTTCTTTTCTACCCCCATATAAAGCTCGGTTCAGTAGAAACATTACAAGGATTACGTGTGTGCATCGGGCACCCTTGCCTTATGAAGCAAAAATTTTCCTGTCCTGCGTGACTATTTTTAGTCCATTCCACCTGGATCTTCCACAGAAATTGAACATGTGATTGGGACTCATTGTTTTCCTCCTCCCTTTCTACACACAAATAGTAATTCCTTTGCTATGAGAGACTCATGTTACAGGCCTACTGGAGTGTTTAGTGCAGTAAATTAGGACTGTGATGACAGACACAGAAACAGCACAGTTTCTTCACTGCCCAGTGAAGGCTGAATAGTTTGGTTCCTGGACTGGATCTGGACTGATGCTCACAAATTAAGCCCACCCATCACCTTAGGACATCTGCACTCAGGACAACTCAGGGGTGTGAGCGTCGGTTCTAAACCAGCTAGACCTCCTCGAACCACAGGTTCAGGTGATGCTGGGCTTGGCTCCGTTCTTGATCCTTGCATAACAGTTGAAATGAGCACTGTGCTTTTCACTTGCTCCGCACAGGTGGGATCAGAGGCATGGAAGTCAAGACCCATTTGCTCTGCATGCATGATAGAGATAACCTAGTCCTTTCCTTAATGCCTTTCCTCTCTGCATTTCACTGCTGCTTGTTTGTAGGCAGCTTATGAAGCCCCCTTCTGTGCTTATTCCCCTTAGTCATAAGAGATTGTGCTTTAAAAGTAATCTCTTTGGCCTTTTATGCAAGAAACTGAGCATTTTACAGAGCGTGCACCTTTTCCACTGTAATGTAATAACCTTCAGTATACAATTTTCCAGAAAAGGAAAGCACAGTAAGGTTTGGAAGGACAGCTCAACCTCTGAAGTCCAGCCATGCAGTCTTGCATGTGTATGTGAAGAGTCTCCAGCCAGAGATTCTGTGGTCAGCCCTGCCTTCACCCCTGCCCAGTCCATCACCAAATGCAGCTTGTACACTCTTGGTCATTCGTCCTCTGGTTGTGGTTATTTTGCTTCTGGTTTCTTATAATAGCCCCAGATTGCACAGAGAAATGCCAGTTTCCATTGGCAGCCGTGGGGCAGTGGGCAAAACGCAGGAAGAGACTTTTCTCTTGCAACATCAAAGCCACAAGATTTCCATACGCCTTTTTTTTTTGTTTTTTGTTTTTTTTTTAATACTTTACATCTGATTACAACTGTTTTCACTTTAGTGCCAAAAGAGAATACCTAAAACAGTGTAGAAGAGGAAGACACAGGGGTTTGTGGGCACTTGCAGCTGCCAAATAGAGCAGCTGTAATGCTGCGGGTGCTTGGGAAACCAATTAGAAACACATGGAGTGACAAAAAAATGTATGTAACATAAGATTAGCACAGTGAATGCAGCCACACTGTGTGAAACTTCGGCAAGCTAGGGCTGGCTGGCACCAAGGATCAGCGAAAGTAAAATGCAGTTATGATGCCTCAAAGAGAAACTGAGCATTAGTGCTGGGAAAGAAGGAAATATTCTCACTGTGATCCTGACTGTAGCTTAAGTACATGGATACATCAATGTCAAGAAAATTGTTTTTAAAAGTTAAGTATGTTAAAAGCAAGTCTAGTGTTCACAACTGGGTTCTGTGGGAAAACTGTTACCTTAAGGGATGCCCTGACTTTTTGTGTGGCATGGGTCAGAAGCTGCGAGTCCAGGCAGAAGCTCTTTCTGCTAACCTTTGTTAAGCAATGGACCAGAAAAGATGAAGGAAGGTGTCAAGACAAACGTGAGACAGGTCCTCTTAAGCATCCTTAAAAAAAAAGTTGAGGTCTGAAAAGTCCTATATATTCATTAGATGGCAGTGTATTTTCAGGCACTCATGTAGAGGTATGTTTTTTTAACACATGAGGAAGGATCGGACCAGACATTAGTTTAACAAGTTACATGGTGTTGCAGAGCAAAGCTGTGCTTTCTACTGTCCCTGTTGTCCATTATCAATGCAAAAAGGAACTTAAGGCTGAAGTTTTCACACTTTAGATACGAGTTGGTGATCCAAGATTTTCGCTCCAAGAATAAAGTCATAGAGATGGCAAACGATGCAGGAATTTTTTTTTGCTAGAGACACAAAATGGAGAACTTTTGCTGATGGTGGTCCAAAATTTGTAAGGGAAGTACTATGAGGCCTGAATGGCAATGTAAGCCTTTTATGCATTTACTGTGTGACAGAACAGAAATGCAGGTTACAGAAAACTGATTACTCAAAGGAATAACCAAAATGATAGGAGCAGGGACTCCTGGTTGGAAGCACAGATGACATAATTTATTATTGAAGTCCATC
>JANVCC010010369.1:3162427-3190537 GCA_025345505.1 Todiramphus chloris collaris
TTTTTTTTTTCTATTAAGGTATTGCACAAGTACGTAGAAGAAATTTTCAGGGCCTTATTTCATGGACTTTTCAGCAATGTGCTGTTGACAGTTTCATTTTTCCTCTCAGGCAAAAAAGCACAAGCCTCTCACACGTCTTTGCCCTCCTGTAAGGCTAACATGGCCAAGTGTGTTATGTGTCCTTGAGCAGGCCCCAAACTTCATTATTTTGTAGTGAATGAATGGAAAAGAGTTTAACACCCGACATATACTTAGCGAAACTTTTGAAGCCCCTTTATTTATTAAGCCAGCTGTTGTAAGCTTTGTCTTTTGTCTTCCACTCCCCGTGCCCACAGCACATGGTTTAACTATATAGGGCACTTACTGCTGTTAGCAGAAAATGAGCAGGGAGAGCAGGCTGCATTTATCTTCACCAACTGCAGAATAATAATTATTAAGGAAAGAAACTTACAAGATTTTCACAGTCTTGAAAATTGTCTCCACCTCTACTGCCAGCAGAAAGCATGCTGCACTCAAGAATGACAAGCAAGGGTGAGAGCTTTGCTGAGCAGAATACTTATAGATTTCAGTAATTTTCCTGTTCTGGGGAAAGAGACAGCACTATGGCCCATCTGTGCGAACCAAAAATGCTGCTAGTAGGTCAGAACGAGTTGTACAACTGCCCCTGATAATTAAATCTATGGCCTCCATAAAGCTTCTTAATGAGAGCGCTTTACTGGCTTGGCCTTATATCGCTGGTAACAATTAATTTGCATTTTAGAATGCTTCTATTTATCTACTGTTTGCAATTTTAATATTTGTCTTCATGGAGTGAGGTGCAAAAGTCTGATTTGTTTGCTCAGGATTTACTTCTCTAATTTTGACTACCCAGATGGAATTAGCAGCACTTTGAATGAGAATTTCTGTGGTATTTCAAAAAAATGTTTTCCCCGGTACAGCTTAAAATGGTGCTCAGGCACGTAGCCCACAGAACTTTGAAAAACATGCTGATTATTTGATCAACTTGTTGTGAAAAGCTCATCCTTAGCTTATCTACTCCTGTAAGGGAAAACTGGCTCTAGCACTTCAAATCTCTTCTATGCAGAATGTGCTGAAGATGTGCTCCTGATCCAGTGACCGAATTCCAGCCAGATCCAAAGCAAGAGCACTTTCTCTGAGCCAGTGAACACAATCCTAAGTGACAAAGTAGAAAAAAGCTGATCCTCAGAATTTTACTTTCTTTAAAACAACAAGAACAATAACAACAGAAATCAGAATACCAGCTGCGGATGTTTGCTCAGACATTTGTAGAAGTGAGAATGTGTCTGGCTGTTTGGAGCATTATTTCTGCATCGTGATGTCTTTTGTGCCATGGAACCTGCTGTGAAACCTGCTCCCTGTGTAACAGCTCATATGGAAAGATCAAGGGTGCATTGCTTTGCTGGCATGGCTGCAGGATAAACAGTTCTTAACCAGACTATCACACACTGATAGAGTTTCTGAGCAAGAAGTTATGAAGTTAAAGACACTGGGTTTTGCCCTCATTTAAAAATAAAATACTGCCTGGAAGAGCTGAGACTGGGAAGGAAAGAAAAGGGGTTTGAAATTCACATCTGAAGCTGGAGACAATTTCCCCTGTTAGCACCTTGCTCTCTACCCAGTTAAAAAAAACCCTGTGCTAGCCAGACATCACCATGTATTCTGGCAATAATAATCCACAATCAGGACAAAATTAGGGTTTTGTGGAGTCACTTTCTGGTCAGTATTTCATATGGATACTACTTTCAGCAGTGGCTAAACAGGAGAGCTCCATTTTATATGCTAGGATTTGAAGTCTTCTTGATGCAGAGTTTACAGCTTGTCAGGTGCAGATCTTGTTTCACACTACTATAATAAATTTACCACTAAATTCAGAAACGTATTCTGACTTAAATGATCAATTTTACAGGTGGAGAGACCAGTGTAGAGAAGTAGTTAATGTTGCTTACTTTAAATACAGTGATAAGAAAAATAACAGCAAAAGTTAAATGTGCTCCATATTGGCTTGTGCATATGTCTGGTGATGCAATAGGTTTGGGTAATAGCATTAAAAAATTCCTGTTTAACTTCTACAGCACTTTATGGGTCCCATGCCAGCAGATACTCTTGGTTATAAATATTTCCCATGAGTTCTGAGATGGGTGGTACAAAAGTCTCAAATCTGAAATAGTTTCAAGATGTCACTTATTTTGTTTGTTTGTAGCCTTGCTCAGAAATGCCCAATGCTTCTCTAAGCTCATGGTTTCAGGTATGTTTCTTCCATGCTTTGCACAAAGTTCCACCATTACTCCTCCTTCACTGAAGAAAGATGATGATAATAAGATAAATGCCTTGGATGTCTCCCAGAATACACCGAGACCTGCATTTCCTCGCTACCCATGGTCTAGTGAAGTAGGCACTTGACTATGAGTTATGGGGAAGACACATCTTCTGATGATAAGGTTGGGTGATAAATGTCCAAAGCCAGCATGGGACACTTCAGAGGAAGTGCCATAAATTTACCGCTGAATCAGCTCTAAGGAGGAGAGCTGGGGCTAAAGAATCACAGCTGTCATTTGGCTGTGGGAAACGGTTCAGGGATCATTAGTATTGGTCATTCCCACGAACTGGAGGTTCACAGTGGGGAATGCCAGGAGGTGACATCGCAATCTGTGCAGATCTTGAATCCCCAAGATGAAAGATTGCCTGAAGTTAATAAACAGGTAACATTTCATATTCAAAATCACATGTATTTCACAGTTCTTAGTTTTGCCCTGCTTCCTTGACAAACAGCAAAATTAACAAAGGTAACTGGTAGAAATAGAGGGTGGGGAAGAGTGTAGCTGTTGGAGTTTTCACACTAAGCTCAGTTTGGTTACAATGTCATTTTTATTTTTTATAACAATGCCTGGTAGTTGGAAAATGCTGTAGTGCAGTCGGGATTTTAATATTTTATATTACATATCAAGATAAGGCAGAGCTTTTTGGTCAAGTGACTTCTAAGAGCGATCTCTTTCCCTGGTATTCCCCCTCCCCCTTCTCCTCTGAATGATATTGCAGAGAGAAAGTTGGAGAAACACAAATATCTTCTTGCTGGAAAGGAGCAAAGTGGTGCGTTAACAGATCTCTGACTCGCATAATTTGTATATCTGAGCGAATGATGGCATTGGTATTTTGATGATATTCTTTATAGAGAGTAGCACAAAAAATACTCTCTACTTTTCTGCAGTGGTTGATGTTGATGCTATTCTTTCCAGGCTTTACTGTAATTGTGCCTCGAAACAGAATGGACAGGGCTGCTAGTAACTAGGACAGATCCATCAAGTACCAGGGTTGAGATGCTGCTGCAGAGCGATCAGTGTTTTAATGGGACAGAGTTAATTATGCTGTCCCAGGGAGCTGTGTGGGTCTAACTGGGACAGAGAGATAAACCCTTTGGGTGCTTCATTTCTGCTGTCACCCCAGCAGAAGGACAGCCCGTGGGAAAGCAGACTCCTAGGGGAAGCAAAGTAAACCGTCTCGGTCTTCTTGTCAGTACAGGTGATGGACTGCTGTTATTACTATTTTATAATAAAAAAAAACCAAAAAAACCAGAGAGGAAAGAGAAGGACTGTATGAAGGGCAAAGCTGGGAATCACTCAGTACCACCAGAATGGAGCATTTGATGTCACTGTGTCTGCAATTCAAATGTGTCAGGATTTTTTTGTTTAATCATCTTTTCTTAGCATGGAATAGATATTCTCTTTTGTGCTGAAAAATTATAGAAACCATGTCCAGAGTAATAGGTGTTTCCTCGTAAAATCTGAGGCAAATCACAGGAGAAGGTGAGCATCCCAGTCTCCAGATGTCAGTTTCCCAACTCTAATGCTGTTGCAGTTTGAGCTGGATGTGAATCACAGTATCAGAGAGAGGCTCACAGACACTGTCACCAGAGGTATTTAAACATATATGTGTTCTTAAGCACACAGAATCATAGAATTGTTTCGGTTGGAAGATTATCAATTCTGACCATTATTCCAGCACTGCCAATCCCACAACTAAACCATGTCCTTCAGCACCATTTCTACAAGTCTTTAGGGATGGGGACTCCACCATTCCCCTGGGCAGCCAGGGGCTTTGACAATCCTTGCAGTGAAGAATGTTTTCCTAATGTCCGACCACATTTAATGATCAGGATCTGAATGACCTGCTCGCACTTTGCATTTTAAAGCCTCTTTCAAAGTCAACAGCAAGTGTATTTCTGGGTGTTGCAATCACTTCTCATTCCAAACTTTCTGGCTTTCCTGAATGAAACTAGAATAGGGCCTTTGGCAAAAAAAAGCTGACTCAAAAGCACCAAAGAAGCTGTATTGCTGGTGTAACTTCCCTATTTTAATGAAGGCTTTTGCTTAAAAACATATTTTATGGTACCTCTGGAGTTTAATCGGAATGTTATAATTAATCCTTACCCACAGAGACAATGGGCTGGATAAAATACTGTGAGTTTGGAACTGCTTTTCAAAATTTTCTTTATGATTTGTATTTAAATTAAGCTAAGGGAAACAAAATAAAAGCTTTCTGCTTTACACCTGCATAGTGCTGATAAAAAAATAGGATATCTGCCTTCCAGTAAACCCTTGTATTGTTACACTTGTTTTTGTACTGGGACAAGATGATGAAATATTGAAACTTTTCACCAGTCCAGGTGCTAAGACTTTCCAAAAGAATTTGGGGTTTTTGTTTGTTTGTTTTGGGGTTTTAAAATTTTTTTTTAAATTCACATCCTTATTGACCAGGCCAGCATTTCAGCTAATTTTGGTTTAGTCTAAGACTGAAACAGCACCATCTGATCTCAGAAACTTAGGCTTGGACCTTCACTTCATCCTAAGTGAGCCGCCCCCAGTGCTTGGATGGAGATCCACAAAATTTCATGAACCAATGGAATTGATGACAGAAGTAGTTTTAGGGGGCAAGAAACCTGGGTAACTGGTCCAGGCCATGACAGGATGAATGGTAGTCCCAGCCTGCTACTGGTACATACATTTATTAAAGTATTTCAGAGAGGGTACAGTGCTTTAGTCCCTGCCAGGCTGTCAGCCCTACCACCTTAGCCTGGATCACTAGGTCTAAGGGAATTATACAGCAAATATTGCTATCATATTTTATACAGCAGAAGCAGAGAGGAGGTCAATGGCAAAACCCTTACACAATTACAATACTGGCTTTACATGATGAAAAAAACCCTACCCTCAAGCATTTGTTTCTACCTAAGCGACTGTTACTAAAACTTATTTACAAATATTTTTTTCTGTGTTAAAATTATTTTAAACTGTATTATTTACTAAACATTTGCAGTTTGTTTTCTAACAAACAGTCTGGGTAACAACATATCAAAGAAATACAAAACTCCTGTGCATTAAAAAAGAGCCCAGGTATATGAAAACTGCTTCAATTTCTGTTTTAAACGCCATAATCTCAGCACGTGAATTGTTATGGCATCCATCAAAACAAATCAGCAAACAAATAAGAGAAAAAAGAGAAGGATGAATAATTCAAAGAAAACAGGTAAAAAGAAACATGGAAAATAAAAAAAGGTAGGGACTGAGATAGAAGGAATCTGTAGATTTCTCCTGTCTTTAACCCAAATCTCCTTCAGATATATTCATCCTTCCAGTTCTGGAAAAAAAAAACCCAAACTATTCCAACAACCTCATTTTTTCCTATATTTTTCTACTTTTTGTGTGTGATCCTTGTCTTTGCAGAAGGACCTGCAGGTGACTATATGTCATGTCTTAGACAGGAGACCAAAAGATGGCACATTATTTTTCCCATGCATGAGAACTATCCACTGTTTTGTGAATCAATCCTTTAATAATGTCCTTTCATACAATGAAGACCTGTAACTGTTGGATACTTGATCCACTAACAAAGCATCTGTTTTGAGGTTCTGTGGATTTTCTAGACTCAAGCTAATTCTTCGTTTAAGGACATTTGAAATAGTAATTTATAGTCCAAATGCAGCTGGAAAGTTTAGGTTTTTTTTTCTTTGACTCCTTCATCTTTGATATTGGAGATAATTTTATCATAGAATGGTTTGGTTTGGAAAGGAACTTAAAGATCATCTAGTTCCTTAATTCAACACAAACTTGTTTCTGTACTTTGTAGCCCAAAGATGACGCACTTTTCCTGCATGTGACATTGTCACATCCAGTATGAGATAGTTATTGCCAAGTCTTTTGCTGAATTATTTGTTGTATTGCAGTTATAACTCAACAATGGATAGGAGAAAAAGTCTCTAGTTGTATTTACAAGGACCTCTTTCCAGTCCCTTTTCTACTTCCAGGTTTAATTCCATTGCCTGATGCTTGAAGGTCTACATGTAATGATTATTCATTTGTCTAATTAGGGAATGACAATTTGGTCCTGTCTGAATGGAGGGCAATGGACAAATCTGCATATGGTTGCAGTTAAGTTGTAAGCCAGAATTTCTATTGCACGTGAACTGAGTTTATCATGGAGTTGATTAGTTTGACATTTAAGTCAACCCTACCAGATGGAGAAATTTTTGTTTGCCAGTCCATGGTGTTGATCTGCAGTGTATGCCTGTGACACGCTCATAGTTGTTGTATGGTGAGGAACATGGATATACATCTGCTGCTCTTAGACCTACTCTACCAAAACGTCTTTACTAGCCTGTAAGCTTCTGGGACCTCAATAACCAGCCTGGATGTTCCACGCAGTGAGGAGTCCTTTCTTGGTACCTTGTGTGAAGAGATTGCCCACCTGTGGAAATATTTTTGAAAAAAGAAAGGAAAAACTCTATTTTTTTCTTTTTTCCTTTTTTGAGGGGTGACAGTGACCTGAAATACTCAGTGGAATTTGTGTTTTTTTTCTAAGAACCCACTTTTTAATTCTTTTATTTTTTTCCTGAAATATAGCAATTCTGTACATGAGAAATATAAGCAAAAGAAAAATTGTGGGGTTTTTTCCCATGGACAAGCTAGTTTTGATGTAGAAAACTCAGTTAATCATAACTGTAGCCTTCATACAGTTAATCATAGTAGTAGCCTTCAAGATTTTGTCTCCCTGGGGACAAAGCAGGCTTTTAAACCCAGGTATTATCAAGCATGCAAAATCCTGATTGGACCTCAAGGTACTATCTGTGGTTGTGTGACCATTAACATCTCAACGCAGCAGAGAAGAGATGCTGTTCAGCATTTGCTACTTCATTTAAGTATAATCTAATATTCTGGGTGATATTTTTGTGACCTTCTGCATCAGAGAGTAACCAGTCTCCCCAGCCCTTGACAGGTCACTCTCCCTGCAAGCCAGCAGTTTGAGATATTAGCCATTGACTCCTTAATTGTACCTCTCTTGTCCTTTTACCCTTAAAACCTTGTTGTCTGCCCTGCAGCTGGAAAGATGAAGGGATTTTTCTGAGGCTGTAGATGTGCTAAACATGCAGGTAGTCTTTTTTGTATACCACAGCAAGCAGATGCTGTGAGCTGTAACATCCAAAGTTGGAAGAAAGTGTAGCCGTTGTATCATTCCTAAGCCAAGGAGCAAGAAGGGGCTGGGTTTTTTTCTTTCTTTTCCCTTTTTTTTTTTTTTTTTTTTTTTTTTCCTTCTTTTTTTTTTTTCCTTTCTTTACCTCTCTCTTTTTCTTTTCATTTACTGTTAAACTACTCTTTGACATCAAAACACTCCATTGGTATTTTGGGAAAGGGTTCATTAAAAATTAATTCAGTGACCAAAACTCAAGTTTTGCACAAGAATTCAGCTGTGTATAGGTTTGCTGAATCCACATGATAAACAGTTACAAGACATATGATTGCTACAAAAGCAAATGTGGTTGGGGTACAGGGGAGTGTAGATGGCTAAAAATCAATTATGGGCAGCATACACCCCTTTTATTCTCACTCATAATGCCTGTACACATGTTCACAGTGAATGTTACACAGGGCTGTATTTATTAAGACACACAATTATTTCATTTGGCTGGTCCGTAGAAAAACCACAATGCCACCACAGAAGAGACGGGCCCAATCATGCTCACCTCAGCTGCCCTTTCAGTCACCACAAGTCCTGCTTCCCCCAAACAAAAAGGCAAAATTGTTGTTGTTTGTATAGCCTAAAAACAGATTGTGCCTTAGGAAAACAGCCAGAGGAAAAAACTACTTCAGAAATACTGAGAAAAGGCTAAAAGATGTTATGCAGCCCTCAGCTATGCACTCCTCGCAGGGAAGATTTTTGTTTGAAAGCTACGTGTAAATCCATAGAAAGTTTGTAGAACTATCGCTGTTTGAAACTTAACTCTCCTGCGCGTGTTTTCAGACGTGGGTGTTCATTTCACATGGGCTATGGCTGCTGTAGGTAGCAGAACGTTGGTACCGTAATGACGGTCAATGCCGCAGCATTTCAGTCAACAGACCTTGGTGCTGTTTGGCCATGCTGGGAGGATTAGGAGACAAATGTCATGGGTTATTTGTTATGAGAGGACTGCTTTGAAAAACGTGTAGGACAACAGGACATCAGCAGCAGAATTTCTCCTGACCCCTCTTTTTCTTTGCATTTACCTTTCCTTTTCTGCCTGTGTTTCTTTCCCTTCATTGTCTCGCATTTCTTCTCCCTTCATTCATTTCAGCCATATAATTACTCTGCTTCCTTCATCAGCTCTCCTTTTTTTCTTGCTTATCTCCTCTGTTTCATTTTCAGACGTAGAATGCTGGACAACAGTAAAACCTAGACAGTTCTTGGAGACCTACTTCAGGAGTTTGCTCCAGACACCTCGACTTTGCTGGACACCTCAACTTTGGAGACCATTCGTCAACTGGATGACCTCAGAGGGGTAGCACCAATATACTCATGGCAGTTAGCATGCTAAATACAACCTGCCGTGCTTGGACGTGTGGTGTCCCTTTTATCTTGTCTCTGTCTAGGTCTGTGGCTCCTTCTTCACTGGGACAGTGAGTCTGGTCATGAAAAGTTCCTGAAATGCTGTAGTTCCATAGTCAGTAATAGAGTCTTGGTTCTGCAACTCTGTGCATGTATATAACATCACTCCAGATCGTAGTTCAGATAATCTGAATGGCAGTTCAGAAGAGTTTTGCTCTAAGGCCATGAAGTGGCAGTTCTTATCAAATGTGACTATTGTTGAAACACATTTCTGTGTTTTAAAAGTATTTAGCCTACATAATAAATCTCTGTTTAAAGTTCTGCTAAACTCCCCTTTCTGCCTTTCATTCTAATAATAAATAATTTGTTTGCCTAACATTTGGGGACATGTTTATTTTTTTCCATTGCAGAAGAAATTCTCATGGAAAACACATTAGCAGCCTTGGAACAAAAGGCGCAGAACAGGGAATTTCCCAGTGCATTCCACCGCCTGATTGTTCTGCTCTGTGTTGAGAACCAGTTGGTGTGCTCATTTATAACTACATGTTTTTCTAGACAGTCATCGGGCTGCTGAGTGGAAAACACAACAAGAGCTTGCGTGAGCAAAGAGCATCTTGCGAAGAGCCGAGCTGAGTGGTTGGATCACACGCTCGCTTAGCGGTCCCTACGCAGATTCGGTGTGTCTCCAAAGCACTGAGAGCTGGGATATGTGCCCCTGCATAATTCTGTCATTACAACCCAGCATAGGAAGGCATGGGGGGCATATATGTTTTCTGAGACACAGTAATTCCTGTGTTGTATATATGTTTTCTGAGACACAGTAATTCCTGTGTTT
This sequence comes from Todiramphus chloris collaris, assembly GCA_025345505.1. Lineage (NCBI taxonomy): Eukaryota > Metazoa > Chordata > Aves > Coraciiformes > Alcedinidae > Todiramphus > Todiramphus chloris. The sequence goes on from JANVCC010010369.1 coordinate 3,172,134, forward strand.
ATTAGGTTACTTGACTAGGATGCCACGGTATGTGGTTTTTAGGAGGTCACATAAAATGGAAGAGAGATCTCAGGTTTCATTTAAAAGCAGATGGAGAGACCCGTCCTACTGTGAGAGGAGTGGTTCCTTCCTGTCCACCTCGTTAAGAACCCCCACACCTGTGTTATTACGCTTCAATTACTTTTGCCAGGTCAGAAATTCACCCAGAGGTTAGGTGGTGGAGAGGTAGCATCTCTCCTATCCTTGCGGAGATTATTTCACCCCCCCCCCGTCTTCAGCCGTTTATGGAGAGGGACAGTGTATGGTGATGCTACCATCAGATGTCAGAGGCAGCACAACTGCTGAGTGAATGAGGTTACTGAGCTTGCAAGCTCCTTCTGAGTGCTTATTTTATGGGATGAGTTGTTGAGAGCAGTTTATGCCAACAACTTGTTAGATTTGGTGTATCTAAAGTCTCAGTGATATGGACCTAGTCACATGCATGATTATCTCTGAAAGTTTCTGTAGAAAAAGTGGAATTACTCCTTCTAGAAAGCTGATTAGGATGCCTCCGTAGGTACCTATAGAGAGCTCCCTGCACCCTGAGCCCTCTGGCAACATTACCTCTTGGAGAGGGAAAGCAGAAGCTGCAGTCCTTTTAGTCATCTCTTTTTTTTCTTTGTCAGGGTTGGTGTATGAATTCTTTGTTGTATGTTATTCTTCCCCCTGTGATCTTGTATATGTTCAGTGCCGTAACGCTCCGATTTGTCTTTCCACCCTGGCTGTGTGTGATGGTTGTCACCTCCCTAAATACTAGGAACCTCTGCATGTGAAACGTTCCTGCAGCTCTCTTTGTCAGCTCCTGGTGATGCTTCTTGAAGCAGAGATTAAGTCAACGCTGTGAGTCTGAAGGAGTGTGACCGATTCCTGATGTCCTTCCATCAGGACTAGATGTAGTCCCTGCATCCAGCTCTGTGGGAGCAGGGGATGCGTGGAGCTCTAGCAGCAACGCTGGGGCAGGTATCCCTCTTTCAGGAGGCATTTGCAGAAGAGAAGACACTATACTCCATTAACTCTACATTACAGAATAAATATGTTCTGAATGCTGGTGTTTGAACCCAACAGTTCAATTATGGAAATCGGAAATGTGGCTACCATACCCCCCCTAATTAATTTTCCTGTATACCCTGTGCCAAGTTCCCAAACACAAGGAAAGCTTTCTGACCATGGCAACGCCTACCTGGACTGTAACACCACAAATCCCTTGGCCAGCTAGTGCCCTTTAAGGAAATTTGTCCTAGCAGTTCAGCAGTGCTTTCTGCACAGCAAGCATGATGCAAAGGAGAGAGATGAATATGAAGCCTTCACTGCTCAGAGAATTAGAGAAAACTTCATCCCCTGTTGCAGTCCTTTGCCCTGTGACTAACTTTGCTTGTCATACCATAGGGTGGAAAGCTGAAACTCAGACCTTGCAGCCAGCCAAGTGGTAAATTATCACCTTCCCACATTCTGCTAACTTTGTTTTCTTTCTGTGAGTGAATTAGAAGAGGGTCATAGGAAACCAGGCTGAACGGAGATGTCTAATGAAAAATGGAAGCGGGGCATTTGTCACCCAGGAAGGAAAGTTGGAAAGAATTAAGAACACAAAGGCAGGATGGAGAGTTACAGTGGGGTGTGTTGGCAGCAGAGCAGTTTAGCTCTGTGTGCAGACAGGGCCAAAGAGGCAGGTCCAAAAAAAAAAGCTGCCGGGAGATATTTCTTGGGCAAAGTCTCCAGGCCAAATCTTTGCCCACAAAGCAACTTTACCAAAAATGACCTTAGAGCTTAAAAGGGCAACTTGTGTGACTCAGAGACTTTTCAGCTTGGTGTGGCCAGCCCTGTCATCTTGACAGGCTGTAAATGCAGGGGGTGAAATGCCTGAGAGCATAAAGGAGGCACCTTTTAGCAGGGAAGGAGCCTGACAGAGGTTTGATGGGAAAGGTCTGAAGTTCAATCATGCTCTGATGTCTGAGTGGTGCGCTCCTCAGGGGTCCAAACCTGCTGGTGTAAAGTAGAACATCTTTATAGCAGCTCTAATTTGTGCTGATGGCTGAGTTGGCCTCCAGCCAACGCGAAGTTGGGGCAAGCAGAAGGAAGGCTTGCAATCACCTCTTCCTCTCCACCAGAGCCGTCGCGGTGCCGAGCATAAGCTTGGCTCAGTGTGGGACTGTGTCACTGAATGCTTCATAACAGAATGCATCAGGTCCAAAGCATGCATTCTGGTCTATCAGATAAGCAATATGCCTTTTTAAAATTGTCACCAGCACCTTTATACATGCCAATTCTGGTGATAATTGCTGAATTTCTACATTTAGAGGAAGCGAGCGCTTCATTAATATCACAATGTGCTATTGTTTATTGCATGTGTTCTGTTTCTTCTAAATATAGAATTTAGGTAATTATCACTGTGGCTATTTATTTACTCATTACAGTTCAAATGTAGATACATAAGACCTTGCAGTAATATTTATTTTTAAAAGTTTGGAATCTCTGAAAAATCTCTCCCTTAGATGGGTTCAGCTCTTAGCTTCCTATAAAAATTTCATATCGCATTTTTGGATGGCCATCTGGTTTGTTGAAGCCTGGAAAATCTGCCTTACACCAACGCAGAAATTTTGCTTAACAAAAAAAAAAAAAAGAAAAAAAGAAAAAAAAGAAAAAACACCCTACACTCAAAGAAATCAAAGGGCTTTTTTGCTGCATTCATAGCAATTAAAATAACTTTGTATCTGTCTTTTGTTAATTTTTAGTACTGAAAGATTGCAAGCATTTCACAAAATTGCAGTATGGAAAATAGTCCAGAAGATACTTGCAGTTTTCTTCTGGTGTGTTAGTGGTGACAATACACTTGGGTTTTGTCTAAAATACTAAGAAAACTTGGACTTTTGTCTACCACAAGCTTCGGTTGCCCTGTGCAAGGCATGTCAGCCATACGTGTACTTACAAGAGGTGACTGGTCAGGAGTTGACTAGAAAGTCCAGAGGCTCCTGAAATTTAAGTTTTAGACTACCTATAAATGCTGCTTCTTGCATCAGTGTTGGATTTTTTTCTAACAGCAACTCGGCTCTTGTTCTAACCAAGGAAGGCTTACATCATGCTGTTGTAGGAGAAAATGGTAGATAAAGCCTGTCATGTGTTAAGTGCCAGGACCATGTTGCTGTGCAAAGCGCAAAGTACCATCTAAAATTTCTCTGCGGGCTCCAGTTGGCTAAGTCCTGGATGGTTGCAAAGGTGTTGGGAAGCAAACACGAAATATGACAGATGACAATGCAGCCTTAGGGTGTTTGTATCTCTGTGTTCAATTGGTAAAGCACAGACGTTCGCATTACTGAGGTGTTTGTGACTCTAGCTGTAGAATAGCATCTCCTTGACGTAGACTACGCAAACATACGAAAAAGCTCTGGCTGCACAGAGATTACACCTGGTCATCTATTGTCTGTGCATAATAGGGAGTTGTGAGAATGAGAACGAGATGCTGTGGTGTCTTCAGAATTGATGTTTCTCATAGGTAAATGAAGAAGCATCATTCCAGCCTTGCTTGGTATTAAAAACAGAGGTCCTGAACAGTGCCATAGTGACAGTGGCATCCTAGCTGCTGCTTGTGCCTCTGAAAATCTGTGAAAATCGGTGAAAATTTCTGGTGCAGAAGGAACCACTTAATACATATATCACCAAGGAGAAGCAAGGCAGCAGAAAGAAAGTCAGAACACATCTTTTTGGAGAGCTCAGCTGAAGTATAGCCTTTAGTAATTTTCCACTTCTGGTGATAGATCACTGTCTTCACTTTTTGGGCAGGTATAATAATAATTAATTACTGTCAATTATTTATATAGCTCCAGAGAATTGCAAAGACTTTCTATCAAAAATTACAGGTCAATGGCCCAAGGAGCATTAAGACCCACACCAGCATTAACAGGGAAGGGATTGCACTGAGCAATGGGTGGAGGGAAAAACTATGGGTTCCTGGAAAATAAAGTTTACAGCAGTCTTACTGTTCACCAGTGAGGCTCTGCTGTTGAAATCAAGATATAGTCAAGACTGTGCCTGCTCTTCATGCAGAGAGCCTCTGGACATCCCCCATGTATGTCTATCGGATATTGTCCGACGTATTTAAGGGCTAAGGCTGCCCAGTGAGCCCCATTCTGCTGGAAGGTGTATGGATGGGGTACACACAGTATTCTCAGCCACTCTCTTAAAAGACTGATGCAGATTAAGTCCAACAAGACTTGGTAATGGCTGTGGGATTTGCCTACAGAAAACAGGTAATTAAGCCTTGCCTCACGTTTGCTTACCTTTCATCAAACAAGAAATTTGAAAGAAATGCTCAAATAGGTGTTAATTGTGTTTTAAAAATACATTTTCTTTGTTTATACTTTTAACAGGTTTGTGCTGATTAATCTTTTTTTTTTTTTTTTTTTTCTACTTTTTTTTTTTTTTATTTTGTTATTAAATTTTTTAAAAGTTTGTTTTTGCTTTTTTTCTCTTTTCTTTTTTTTTTTTTTTTTTTTTTAGTGCTGAAATGTTTTTTGCTCTATTCTTTGTGTATTTATTCATTGTCTTAGGTACATATAGAGAAATAAGCATTCCTGTGAGGCATTGCCTGTTCATGCTGTGGTAGTGTGTTTTGCCTTTCTTTGATGTATGGCATTTAAATTGTTTGCTCACCTCTCTTTTCCCTCCTGCCAACCTCCCATTACCATGAGCTTGTCCTACATTTGTTGGAACATGCTCAATTAGAAACCCTCCTGCTCTTTTTTTCTCTGTTCTGTACAAATTCATGTGCATTCTGAGCGTTTCTTTTGCATATCCCTTCTCCTGGTGGCGTTAGCAGCACTTTTCTGGTCCCTCAAAATTGCAGAGAACCCAGTCAGTCTTAGTACAAAAAGAGCGCGTGCCTATTTTGAATTCATAAAACTCCCTTCTCCTCAATTTTACAAGAGAAAACAAGGTTTTAATTTCATGTTTCTAATTTAACAAATAATTTTGGAGCTGGTTGGGGTTTTTTTTTGCACTACTTGCCTGTTCCACAATAAGGTAGCCAGCTCTCTGGCTGGAGGAGAAGCAGTAAGAGACACATTGATTGTTGTAGGTGCACGTTGTGAACATAGTGAGGCTTTTGACAGTTCCTTACAATTGATCTAAAATAAAGCACCAGGCAGAAAGTAAAAATCTATTTGCAAAATGACACTCAAAGTAATTATCAATGAATTTCTGTCAAATTTAGTTTCTGAAGGATAACTCTTGGTCCGGTATTAAAAAAAACCCTCAGAAATCCTGCATGACCACATGTTGTGTTCATTAGAGTTGTGCATGGCATGGGAGGTTGGAGAACTCCTGTAGCCTGAGGTTCAGAACTGAAAAGAGTCCTGGCAGATTTGTCATGTCAAGGCTCTTGTTGCAATCAACAAGAACAAGTACAAAACACCAATGTTAGGCAAGACTAAATATCTGTGCATGCCTTTTGTCTGGAGAGAATGAGATATAAGGTTGTGGGGTCAGTTGCAGCCGAAATGAGTTGCCTGCATTATCCTGTTCTGAAAAAAAGAAAAAAAAAAAAACAGAAAAAAAGAGAGAAAAAAAGAAAAATCTATATTGAAACAAAGCTTGTCTATAAGGGATGAGGAAACCATTCTATTCTGGCTGATGACATCACAGTTGAAGGAAAGTCCAGTTACTTCTGCCTTCCTCTAAGAAAGTCTGGCTTCATGGCTTTTACTACAGCAGTTTTCAGAGTGATTAGAGATCCAGAAAATATGACCTGCAAGGAAACACCAGATGAATTTGGCTTATGCAGCTTTGAAGGAGATGATGGCAGCAAAGGGTTTAATACAACATTAGTTCTGAAGTGAGAAACATCACAAGTTTTCCCCGTGCTCAAGGAGTAGGTCAAAAAAATAAACATTTGGCCCTGCACAGCTCTTGCTGCCGTTACTTTTCCAGCAGCAAGACTATGCAGATGTCACTTATTGACTTGATGCTGCCACATTTGGATGTTTTAAATTCAACCCTATGAATGTAGCTATATTTCTCCTACTGACTGGTTAAGATACCTCCACAGCATGTGTCTTGATGTGCTCTGAATTGCACCTTAGGGGACTTTCAAGGGACATAATAGATCAGAGTGTGTAGTCAATGGGACTGGTCTGTTGAAGTATTTTCCTGAGGGCCTGTCAACATTCAGACCTCTTTTTGGGTGTAAGTGAAATTCACCTACACAGTGAATTTCACCTAAATATCTTACAGTAGAATAAATTACTCTTCTGTGACTAAAGTAGGATAGCTTTGACATATGGGTACAAATTCTGGCAGCAAATGAAATTATGCTAGATTAATGTCAGCTGAAGTAATTAGGTGGAGAAATAGAGAAAAGTTTAGAAGTGAAGAGTGGTGGTCTAAACAGCGTTCAAAATCTAGATGTTCCTTGGGAAAGTTTCGTCTTTCTTACTGGTCCTTTTTAACTTAAAGATTTTTGTCACTCCGTGTTCTTTAAACTGCAAGTGAAGTCTGTTTTACATCTAAAAAACTGTATTTATATGCTTTTTTACTGTTAAAGGAAATGTGTTCATAAAGAATTAAATGTAAATAGGTGCATGAACTTGAAAGTTGGAAATGCTGAATGGCAGTATTTGTGATTTTGCCAGTCTACTTCCTTGCCTTTATATCAAATTTATTTTCACCACCTGCCAGCCTTTGCCCTTTGCTATTGTGATTATTTCTTTGGAAGTCTACATTTTAAAGAAGATTTAAAATTAAGATCAGTGGGTCTCAATAACCCATTAAAGACTCAAATATTAAGACAAGTTTTCAGTGAATGGCATTAAAGATGAACAAATACTTTCAGTCTGATTAAGTGTGCCCTTCCTTGCTTCTCTCTTCAGCATCAAACAAGGTTCTGTGATCTGTAGGATTAAATTAAAATTTGGCAAAAGCTGGTCTTCAAATAATAAACACTATTAGTTTTGGGATAAGGTTATGAAAAGAAATGCACCCCAACAGATTAGAAATTCTGATTTTTCTGACTTTTTTGCCCACTGATAGGTCACAGTAATAGAAAATGTGTTGTTAACATGAAAACAAGTGTCAGAGCTTTGGGAATGGATCATTAAGGTTTTGCTTGGCAATTTGAAAGTAAACATTTTTCTTTTTCCAGACTCAACAAATTTCGTGTATGTTCACTGAGATCAATAGTATTCTATTTACAGAACCAATATTGGAGTAGAATTATGCTTTTAGGTTTTACATGAATATAATTAATATAGTAACTCTCTTTTTTGTGGATTTTTTTTTTTTTTTTTTTTGTTTTTTTTTTGGTTTGGTTTGGTTTTGGTTTTTTTTTGTCTTCATGGATGTTGGGACTAAGTTTGTAGTCACTGGAATATTTCAGGGAAAAGTCTCAGCCTGTGTTTGTCATAGCTTGTGTTAAGAATAAAATGAGAATATTTGAGTGTGCCGGCCTCATTTAAAATATAATCTTCCATTAACAGGCACAGTGTTGATTACCCCTACAGACCCTCTCTCACTCAGAGGCAGAGCTTCTATCTCACTTTTAAATTACCAGTTCATAGAGCTGTCTACTAGTTTAAAATTATAGAATCATAGAATTGCTTGGGATAGAAAATACTTTTAAGATCATCAAGCCCAACCGTTAAGACAGCACTGCCAAGACCACCACTAAATGCCCATTGGCACTACATCTAAGCCTCTCTGAAACCCCTCCAGGGATCATGGGGACTCCATCACTGCCCTGGGCAGTCTGGGACAGACCTGGACAACCATCAAGGGAAGAAATTGTTGCTTAGCTTCAACCTAAACCTCCCTTGGTGTAACCTGAGGCTGTTTCCTCTTGTCCTGTAACTTGCTGCTTGGGAGCAGAGCCCAACACCCCTGGCTCCAACCTCCTGTCAGGAGCTGTCAGAGCCAGAAGGTCTCCCCTGAGCCTCATTCTCTCCAGTCTCAACATCCCCAGGTCCCTCAGCTGCTCCTCACCAGGCTTGTGCTCTAGACCCTTCCCCAGCTCCATTGTTCTTTGGACACCCAAAGGAAACTGCTTAGATGATGCTAGATAATATAAATTTTCTTTTTTCTCTGTTGTGTTCATCAATGAAGTTCCATTAGTATTTTGGATTAGTAAATTCAGGGGGCAGGATCTATTTAGGGTGTTTGCTCCCAAGGTGCAGCACTAGTACAGCTCAGGATATTTACACACAGTTTATTCTGGACTGGGTTAAATTAGTAATTTTGTTTACAAAAATAGCATCCCTCTCTGATCAAGTGAAAGTACATGCCAAATCACAAGCATATCTTAGTCTTTTATGTTGACCTTAATGAGGCTTCAAAATTAATCCAGGAAGCATATGGTATTTTTGTTCTTTTAAATAGCCTTTTACCAAGCACTCCTCCACACAAAATGTTCCCACACTTACAGGTAATAGAGCCTTAAAAATTAATCTTTAAAAGTACAGTGATATAACGGTGGGGGATGGCGTGGAGAGGAGGGAACTGCTAGACTGGGATTGGAGACTTTTGCTTTGTTCTTGGCTCTACCATCAAATTGCTGCATCACTAGAGGCAAGTTACGTACCTGTCATATTTGGTGTCTCTTGTGCTGTAAACTTTCCAGATGGCATCTAGCACAGTGGTCCTGTAACAGCAGCAAGAATGCATTTGACAAATTATGCATCACCTTCTCCCCCTAAATTTGCAAACCCACTCAAAGGAAAGTTCTACTTATAGTGGGCACTGGAACCAGAACTGGGTCATAGGCACTGCTTTATCTCCTGAGGTATCCCCCGTGGTCTTCTGATGTCCAGATTTAGCACAATTTATAGGTTTAAATGTGCAAAATTTATTTAATGGAACAGCACGCTGCAATGAAATTTTCAGAAGAGAGCAGTTAATGCTTAACTGCTGCAATCTGTATATTTGAATTCAAAGCACAATATTCTTTGTATGTTCACAGCCTGAACTTTGATGATACCAAAAATACCTTGCTACAAATATCAGGCTTTTCCCTTCGGAAGAAATGTAGTAGAAGCATGAATTCTAGCATACCTCTTTATTTTAGTTTGGCCTGTTTGTTTTTCCCTTCTTTTCATTTGATTACATTTGACCCTTATTTTCACCTGACAAAAATTGTCGGATGCTTCAGAACTGGCACTCAAAAGCAAGAACTAATCCTCGGGGATGCATCGCTTTCCATCACGAGGCACAATCTGCTTCGTGCCACTAATGACAATATAAGACTATGAGAAGTGAACTGAATAGATGAAGAATAGTCTTTGCATTAGGGTAAGGAGACTGTCACTCTGCTGGCAGCCCTGCAGAGTGTCACATATCAAAGCTACCACACTGAGCTAATACTGCACTTATCCTGCATCTGCTCCAATGTCCCATATGCACTCACTGTGTGCAGGGTGGACGTGTGTGCACCAGGGGAGTTGACAACATGTGAGAAGAAACTATAGGAGATGAGATGAAATGAAAGTAACTTTTATCTGCTTATTTCACAATAAAAGAAAATCTTGTAATAAGAACATATAGTCAAAGTTTTCACTGTCTTCCCCCCCCTCCCTTTTTTTTTTTCTTTGATTTTTGTTGCTGCTGAGTGATTAAAAATAGAAAGAAAAAATCTTAGTTTTTAATATGTTTAAGAATAATTCAGGGAGAAAATATTTGAGAATGTAGGGATGATGTTGTAGTCAGCTGCCTCAAATCAGGTAGTATTTTTCTCTGGGCGATGGTGACTACTGAAATTAGAAGGGTTTTCTATTATAGTTTGATTTTTTTTTTTTTCCCCCTAGATCACAAAGAAATAATTGTTTTGGTTTGTATTTTGTCACAAGGATGGACTTGTGAAAGAATCCAAACAAAAAGAGAAAAAAATGTCTGAATATGCAATAGTCATGATGGCAGCTTGGCAAGTCAGCCTTTAGCCTGACTTTGTAGAGTATGTGTAATTCAAATATTTTGGACACAGAACACATGTGGCTGCGTGCAGTTAGGATCTGGGAGAAGTGTGGTACTGGCACTGTGGTGTGTGCCCTGTTTCTCAGAGGGTGGAAGGTCCTTACAGGCTCAGCTACAGCCTGAATTCGGCCCCTCAACAAGTGTTAGGCTTCAATGCGTGCAAAGATGTGTGTGCAATTCCCATATGGTCTTGCAGGTTTTAAAATCCTAGGACAATTTTTTTATAAAAAATAAATTTGCTTATTATAAGTTATATCTCAGATCTAAGACTTTTTTTTCTCAAGCAATGCAGTATGGCTGGTTTATTTTTAAACCTTCAAATAGCTGGGAAAAAACCCAAGGACAGCCAGAATAAATTCATATAATCGAGATTTCTAATTTTACCATTTACCTTAAATGAAATAGTTTAAAGGCAACCAATACCTGGCATCAAACGCATATAACAGGTGACTATTTTTATTGTGAGAGGAAATCCTGAGTGAATTGGAGAGTTTTATAGACAGGGTTAATTAGGTTAAACCAAACTAAAATGGTGCAATGCTGGCCTTTGAGAAAAAATCAGCTTGTCTCTGCTCCCCATGACATGCTGAAAAATCTGTGTTGTGTTTTTATTCCTCTTAATAGTTGCATGATTTTTTTTTTTTTCCCAAGGAAATAAAACTTGCTTCTCCCTTTTCCTACCTGAAATCTTTAATACTGATTTATAGCCAGCACACCAATGAAATCAATACATAGTGACATCCTATGCATTTCCAGAAGTTTCAGGCATTGTTTTCCCATCACTTTTTGATTCCTGTTTCCATTGTCCTGGTGGCTGAGCCTTATTATATACCCAAATACTCAACTCCTAAACTAGATCAGGCTGTGACCCTCTTGTGACAAGGCTACAGCTGTCTCAGGCATTGACACTACCAGGGCTGTAAGACTCTGCTACTGGTCTCAGCACATTGTGGTGGATTATTTCAGGGTGTTGATGGTGGCCAACAGAAGACAGTGTATTGAAGATGCTTGCAACACTGCTAGCAACGGAGAAACATTTGTTCCCTGCCCCTGGAGCCCTTTCTTTCCCTTTGCTGCTATTCTTCACAGACATTTGGTCTGGTCCCCTGTGGTGAAGACATGTCACATCTCTTGTCACTCCTACTGACCTGCACCCTGAATGTCACAGACTCCTCTTCCTGCAGCTCTTAATGCTTTACTGACATGATGCCTTATTAGCAGACTAAAAGAATTGACAGTGAGGTTATACTTGGTTTTGTATTAAGATTGTCTATGAGCATTGAGAGATTTTCATCTTCCCTAGTGCTCATTCTGTGTAATTAGAGCAGTCATATCATGTATCAGCCTTTTCAGGATGCCTATCCAAGGCATCTTCTGGTCTCATCTACATGGTAGACTTCTCACAGTATCTATCTGCATGCTCTGCACCTATTTCAGCTGGAATTGAGCTGCTTCGTACAGGAAGAATAAAACCTGTCAGCTTTTCCTCCCCTTTTTCATACTTCTGTCATTCCTTCCTTTCTTCCCCTCCTTTTCCTCACCTTATTCAGACCTTGTCTCCTTGAAATTTGCCTTCCACTACAGCTAAGGCACCTTCTATGTTTTCGGCTTCCCGTTAGAGCAGTGATGAAATGTCTGAGATGAGAAGGGCCAAAGGAATCACCCTGTGCTGTATACCTGTCACCAAGATGCCCCAGTGCTGCACCTGACTTTGCAGATACCAATTGTCACCAGGGAAACAAAACATGCAGGGTGAAGGGAAAATGCTGGTTGCTCACTGTGCTCGCTGCCCTGGATTCAAAATCACAGCTGGGCTGTCCCTAGCCTCTGCTCCTTTTCTGACGAGGAATAAAAGTTAGTTCAAACAGATTATACAACTTTTGATTCAGCCTTTTAACTATTGAATTAAAGCTAAAGAGCCTGCCAAGGGAGGCGGGGAAGCCAGATTGGAGGGGGAGGAGGTGAGAGGTGGGAGAGGGGGAAGCAGAGAGAGGAGTGTGGAAAGTCTTAAAGCCAAGAAACTTGAAAAAATGGGGAGGGGGAGAGTTAGTAAAAGAAGTAAGAGTTATTTTCAGATCATTCTCTCTGTAGTTGGCATCATTTTTAATTAGAAACTATTTATTTGGTAGGCACTGGAGAGAATTAGTTAATTAGACATTGTCTTAGCCTTCTTCCCCCCACGTGCCCAAAGCCCCCCGTAACACCGAAGGGGCCTTTTCAAAAATCTCAGGAGCATTGTAGGGTATGCTCTGTTGGAGTAACATCCCTTCGTCTTCTGCGGGCAAAGCTCGTTGCTGTCGGCAGCACCTGGCCTCTGGCATCATCTCTGATAACCCGCCTAAAGCTTAGTGATAGCCTGGCATGACATATGTACTCTCATGTCATCTCATGTGGAGACGTATCCATTCCTGCTGAGTGCATTTCTGGAGACAGTAGCTAGAGGTCCAGTTCTGCTGTCTAATATTAGATATAGAGAAAGCTTCCTAATGCTTTTGGCAGGCAAAGCCTGGCAAGAGCAATTCTGGCTCTCCCACTTCTCCACTCAAACCTCTTCAATAGTTTCTGTATCTGTTTGATTCATTTGGCTGTTAAACAAGCGAAGTGATGGCACAAGGCTTGAAGGTTTCTTTCTAACTGTTAGCTTGAGTAGGCTTGTTTGCTGGAGTCAGTCAGAGCATCAGTAAGCCACATATCCCAGCAGATGATCCAACATGCTGCATTAAATTGAGACTAAATAACGCGTGTTATCAGTGTCTTCTAGCACGTGAGATCACAAATGAGTTCATATACATAATGGAATGGTTTACATTTCCACGGAAACATATTGCTGATTGAAAGAAGGTGGATAAATCTGAGCTGGGATGTTGCACACCATTTTAGTGCAGGAAATGAAAACACTTCAGTTCAACCATTCAATTAAACTAAAGAAAGAACTTAGGTGGGTGGAATATAGCTACTTACATTTGGCACAGTATATGGGATAATACCCCTTCTACAGTCATTTTAAGTAGTTTTAAAGATTGGGAATGGCCAGGATTTTCATTAATGTACAGCTTTTCACTGGGTAAAAACTAATTTGCAGATTGTTTTTTTTTTTAAGTAAAGGAAAAAGTTTAGCTTTGAGCTTTTTTGGCTTAAAATGCGGGCTGTTTCATATCAATTTTCCTATTTGCAAAAACATGGTGATGTTCAATAGCAGAGCACTAGAAAAGCAAATTAGACGGTTTGTTTCTTTATAGGAATGCAGACGCCTGGGAGCCAAATGTAACTAATAACCGCTCTGCAATGGTAGTAGGGAAAAGGAATCAGCTCTTCTCAGTAAAATGATGTCTGATGAAGGAAAGCTTTCTGCCAAGGGCTTGTGGGAAAACCATCTCCAACTTCATATATAAAAACTACTACTTAATGTAGACACAAACTGTGGTAATATTATTGCTATTAAGTATTGCTCTGCTATAAACCATAAATTTTAGTAAAACAGGCCTTTCCTAGAAGAAAAGGTGCTTTCATACCACTCATTTAGCTTTGTGCCACTTTGGTTCCAGCTTATACTGGAAGTCATATCCCTAAAGGAGGGAACTTGCCTTGTGAGGATGGGTTGTTAAGGCTGTGAGGGAGTTCTTACTACTTCCAGCTTTAACACACGAGTTTCTCTGGCTCCCCTCAGCACTTGTGTAGAATGAAATGAAACTTTTCATTATTGCAAGCCTAAGGAAACCATGATCTGATTCAAGAAAATTCCATGTTTATCTGGTTCAGCACATTCGCATACGATGGCGAACACGTTGCCGTCCCCTGCTTTGCCTCCAAGATTTGAACAATTACAAACTTTTAATTCACAGGAACACTCTACTGAAACCTAAAATGCTTAGAAAAGATGGAAAATTTAACCAATAGTATTTTCACCAGGTACTAGGTACCTAGGTACTTTATACCTTGCCAGGTACAAAAAGCAGCTGAGGCAAATATTTTTCCTTTTTTTATGAGCCCACTGAATAGGAATGTAAACAAAGAGTGGCACAAGGCATAGGTTTGTGACAGAGTAAAAACAGCCCGGGAAGAAACCTCACAAAGAGGAAATTGCTGTGCTGAGCCACATAGAGTTTTATCCCCATGTTGCTCTGGTCAACGCTGTAAAGAATGGTGGAAGGATAAGGGTAGCTGAAGGATATCTCCACTAGCTTTCCTGGTGTTCATTTGATCAGTAATTTTTCCTTCTTTGGCAAGAGGAAAGGTTATGACAACATTCATCACTTGCTTGGTTCGGGCTAAACTTGAGGCCTATAGGAGTACTGAAACTTTTAAGAAATGCATGCTGTGTAAATCAAACTCCTATTGACTTTTGGTTAAATTAGGTGCCTGAGGACTGAATTTACAATGCAGACAGGTTTTCCTTCTGCACAGGCATCAGGGAAATATTACCTGCAACATGTATGTGATTCCTCCATATATTTTTTAGCCAACTTCTGGCTCTTTGAGTTCTTTTCAATGCAAGTAGATTCTGTCAGTAAATAATGAAAGGATAGTGAAAACACCTTTCTGTTTTATAATCTCAGCTTTGTAAAGATGTGTTTAGATGAAAAAAAAAAAAAACCCCACCAACCAACCCACCAACCAACCCTCCAAAAAACCAACCTGTGAAAATAACTTGTGGTAACAGGCACAGGGACAAGGGAGGGGTACATAACAGTTTTTCAAACCACATAAACTTATTATAGTTCAGAATACTGTTACGCATGTGATTAACAGCAGTCTGTCAGACAGAAAGAAATAGCTATGAAAAAAAAAAAAGTAACTTTCCCGATTGTCATAGGAAGAACCCAGAGTCAAAAGCACTTTGAGCATATACAAAAGGCAGTAACAGAGCTTTAGATCCCTCTACAGTACTCACAATAGGCTGAAAGTGGGGGGATAGAGTGAGGAAGATATGTAAAAATAATATTAATGAAAAAACTGAATAGCGGTCTGTCTGTTGGAAAAAGAAGGTGGTTTCTCACCCCTCTGCAGCACAGGAGGGGCAGTGGGGCTGTGGTGCCCATTGCAGCATAGCTGCAGAGACTGATTCCTCCTGGCACCGTTCCTCGCATGGACAAATTTCTCCAGTATTGTGTGGGCGTGTGGAATTGCAAGTGAAGGGAAGAAGGAGAGGGAGGAAACTTAACCAGAAAGATCTGAGAGACTTTACTTGTGTATGGGATGTATGGTTCAGCCATTACTTTTTGAAGAAAGTGAGAATTTGGGGGTTGTCAAATATGTTGGTGCACCTCCTAACAGTTCAAGGTACGCTGTGGATTTACCATTCCTTTTTTTCTGCACACTGAAATGTGTATGTGACCCAACTAGCTTACAGAAGCATGAGATACATTTCAGGTATGGAAACTGTGAATACTTAGTCATGGTCATTTCTCTCCAAATGATAGCTTTCAGCTCTTCATTCAGTGCAGGGGAGGAGCATCAGCTTCTAGCCTAGCTGGTATAACAACGGTTAAAAGCTGAACATACAAATAGTGAACTTTTCAGGACCTGGGCTCTTTTTGACTCAGCTTTGTGTTTTGTATGTCAGTATAAGCAGTGCTGACCCTGAGATCCATTAGTCATATGACAGTCATCCAAAAAATGATGGTGCACGGGTAGGTATAGACTTTGGTAACTGACAAGTCTTATCCTGGGTGTATACCAGATGTATATAATGTAATGTTAATACTGGGTTAACATCATGCAAGCCTTAATGACTGTGGTTTCCCTGGATTTATACTTTAAAACATTTTATAGAGTGCAGATAGAAGGGAAATACAAAAATTGTTACTTTTTTTTTGGTGAATTCCACAAAGTCTGCCAGTGTGTGCTTTACAGTCCAAATCACACAGAGCTGCACAACACTTTTGGTTAGAATTACATGTTTTGATCACTTTAGTTGTAATGGTAGTCTGTGATAGGATTTACTCAACCCATCACAATCATTCTGATAAGACTGCATTATTACCTTGCAGTAAGATATTCCCCTCTCCACCCTTTCCAGTTCAAAGGAAATTTTAAGTGTGAGTCCAATTATTAACACAGATCCAAATATTTAACCTCCTTTGTACGTTTTAATATTTCTTATCAATATAAAAGAGATGTTAATAATATTGCAAATTATTCATATAAAAAAAAATCAGTGACCTGAGTTCTAGTCCAAATATTCTATATATCATAAGGTGTATATATGAGGTAGGCTCTTCTGGATATTGGAATAATATAGACAGGAGTGTTTTCTGAGATGAGATGGGATAGTGTGAAGTGCCACTGTAGATGGAGAAAGTAGCAATGTTGCCAAGTAACGGTGATGGAGTGGCGTAAGATACCTGGGAAGGCTGAAATAGAGTAAACAATATAAGCTGTTAGGTTTTTTCCAAGAAACCCAGAAATACCCCACGTAAGTGCCTGGGGCAAATTTGAGCCTTTTATGCTAGTCATGTGCTGAATGAATACACTTGACTGGATAAGAAGATCTCATCCACTGAGATTTATAGCCAGTTTTGAAGGCTTATCTGTGTGAACTTATGGTTTAACTTTATTCTTTAGAAACACTCATTTATCACATGAAGGCAAAGCCTAACAACACAGGTCATTCAGAGTATCAATATATTATGAATTGACTGAAAATTGATGAAAAACAGAGCTGAGGACTTTCTGAAGGGAAAAATTAATCTCTGCTTCTCCCTTCACCAGACGTTCAAATCTGGTGTACGTAAGGAAAGGTATTGTTGCTTCTTTGCTTATTCCTATAAACAAAGACCAGAATTGAGCCAGACACAGGTAATAAGGGCTATACTGATAGCTACCTTGGGCAAGAAAAGATTAGGGCATGGCTTCTCCATTGCCTGAACCTCATGGATAACATAGAAAACCATGCCAGAGAAGCATATGTGAAAGTATGTTGGTCTTCAGAAAATGGATAGAATCTTTCCTGTGGCTATTACTGCCAGGAACCAAGTTTTTATTACTATTATTATTGCTATTATTATTTTTTATTATTTTTGTTTTATTTTTTGGGATGAGCTGTTGTATCTTAGTAATCTTTAGTGAGTACTGAATATAAAGCAGCTTCTACTGTCGGGTGTTCCATATAAATCCCCACACTGCAGGTCACAAATGGAAGGATATATGCGGGCTTTGTTTCATTGTTCAGATTTCCATCTGCATGTACAGCATGAGTGGGTGTAAATCATCACAAATTCTGGTTTGGTGCACAGTCTTGGAAAATCTACAGCTTTGTAAAAGGAACCTGCGAGTTGTTGACAGCCAGCTCTTTCTGGCACTTCATGGGAAAAAATCAAACAAAATCAAGACATTTGAGAGGATAGTATAATATGGTAGAATAATCAGCTCCTTTCCTAGTGACTGCTTATCTTTTCTCTTAATAACTGGAGTGATTTAGCTTTACGTTGGGGCAAATTTGTTGAGTTTGCACCATGATGATGCAGCTGCTCATCAGCCATTGCCTTCATACAGGAACACTAGGAGCAAGCCAAAATGAATGACAGCTTTAATTCCTTTATTCTGTAACCTGTGGATTCAGGATAGGAGAACCCATTTATTGTCACAGCAGTTTTTCACCTCTGGGCTCATGTTTTGGTTTAAATCACCAATAGGTAAGTTTGTTGGTCCCTAACTACTCATAGATAGGCGAATATTTGAGATGGAAAAAGCATTATTAGTACATGTTTATCACCCTTGCCAAAGCAAAGTTTTCCCCTATAAATCCCTATCAAATATTTGGTACAACAACAATCACCATATAACTTGGCACATTTAAGCTTCTGCTCCAGAGTACTCCAGATGTGAAGTATTGTATATGTCATGTTTGTGAAAAATCATGTACTGGTATTCTAGGGTTGTCTTTATGGAAATAAGGCTTCCTTGAGCAAAAACCTGCAGGATTGTGCCCTTGTGTTTTGAGGTTTGCTCTGCGGATGTTTGATAGGCTACAAGATTTTGTAGAAGTGTCGATCTGGTTAGTTTTATTAGTCTCTACTTCTCATGAATGTCAAGTTCAAAACAGAGGTATGGGAGAAGTAATCCTCTGAAAATTCTTAAAATAAGGCAGCTTTCATAGAGGAAATACTAATGAATGTCCAAGGGACAGTTGTTTTATTTTCCTTACATTTTATTTTCTGGATTTGATAAATCAAGAATGACAGAAAGATAAAATGACAGGTTAACCACTGTTCTGTTTTGGGTTTTTCCATCTTTGCTGTCTCCTGTATTAGCTTGATAGATTTTTTTTTTTTCCTCTCTTTTCTTTTCTTTTCTTTTCTTTTCTTTTCTTTTCTTTTCTTTTCTTTTCTTTCTTTTCTTTTCTTTTCTTTCTTTTCTTTTCTTTTCTTTTCTTTTTCTTTTTTCCCTCTCCTCTCCTCTCCTCTCCTCTCCTCTCCTCT
>JANVCC010010369.1:3190637-3210489 GCA_025345505.1 Todiramphus chloris collaris
TCCTCTCCTCTCCTCTCCTCTCCTCTCCTCTCCTCTCCTCTCCTCTCTTCCCCTCCTTTCCCTTTCCCTTTTTTCCCTTTCCCTTTCCCTTTTTCCCCTTCCCTTTCCCTTTTTTCCTTTCCCTTTCCCTTTCCCTTTCCCTTTCCCTTTCCCTTTCTCCCTTTCCCTTTCCCTTCCCCTTTCCCTTTCCCTTTCCCTTTCTCCCTTTCCCTTTCCCTTCTTTCCCTTTTTTACCTTTCACTTCTTCCCCTTTCCCTCCTTTCCTTTCTTCTTTCCTTCCCTTCTTTCCCTTCTTCTCCTTACCCTTTCCTTTCGCTTTCCCTTTAAAAAAATATATATAATTATTTTTTCTTGTCTCTATACAGCATGTTTTCATATACTATGTTTCCTATACATTTTTCCTGCAAGCTTGTTCTGGAAATGAGAGTATATTGTATGCATAACTAGATACAGAAAATGATGTGATTAGGTGATTAATCACCGTTCTTCACCTGAGGCCAGGATTTCTATGATTAAACCAACTTCTTCTAGGATGTAACTTCTAAAACTCAAATTCTTTCTTTCCACCCTGCTGTTTTAGAACATATTTTAGGGAATGGCTGGGACTGAGAAAGACTTTTCTGTGCTGAGAAATATTCATTAACATCCCCTCTGAATTTTATAAAGCAAGTGTTCCCCCACTTTTTTATCTGTGAAGATACACTGGACTCTATACAAATGTCAGGAAAGTGTAAGGGCTGGTACACGACACATACCAGTCTATTGCAAAAAAGAGTAGAGTTGGAGGTTAGAGCTCTGTAGTTTTAAATGAAGTAATGCAATATCTTCAGAAGAATCACTTGGTGTAGCTTCACCATAGACTTACCTGTTTCTGGATAGCTAAAGAGCTCCTATGCAAGAACATGTTTGAGGTTCCTTAGGCAAAAAGGAAATTAGAAACTGCCTTTCCAAACTTTTTCTGTTGTAGTATGGAAGCCTGCTCCCAAAATGCTCTACTACCTTCCCTTCCCCTACTGTGTAAAGCAGCATGACAAGGGCTCTACAAAACAAGCTTGAAAGCTTATCTACAGGGTCACCTCTTTGGTGGCAGTGAAGTCTGCAAGAGCACAAAAACTTGTCATCTATTTGGTGCATCCTGCAACATAGCAATGATCTGGATGGTACCATTCCAGAGGGCCATATCTACCTGACTTCTGTAATTCTGGTTTCTACACCTTTCACTGACTCAAAGCAGGTCTCACCACACATCAAGTCTTTGAAACTAAGCCCTTTTAGGCAGCACCTTAGGAAAACCTGAAGTAAGTCTTTCAGGACTCCCACTTTTTATCATTTTTTTTCCAGTTCTTCTACATTTTCACTACGTTTGCTGTAAAGCAAACCACAGTTCCACATGTATTCTGTCCCAGTGGTAGTGAAGAATTAAGCAACAAAACCTAGTGCATCATACATTGCTTTGGGATTCAGAGTTCTTATGTGGAGGAGAAAGTTTCCCTGCAGGTATTTAGTGTTCAGAAATCAATTATATTCTTATATAGTATTATTACATTTCATACCTGTAAAAACAACAACTTTAAAAAAAACTTATTTTGTCTATGTGTTTATTGGATACTAATAAAAAAAAAAAATAGAACTACATGAAAAATGTTGGATTACTTCATATTCTAGCAGCAAAAGGAAAATAAACCCAGTCCCCACAACTGCACTACGAAGAGCTATGTTATTTATTTATATACTACTCAATGGGTCTGCCCGGGTTCATTGCCCCCAGTCTGGCTGGTGATAAATGTACAGAAATAAACCTATCCCCAAAAGATTGCAATCAAAGGATAAAACAAGAAACAGATGGCTGGTCCTGCATGGGGAGTGTTAAAAATAAGAGGAAATTGACTGGCACAGTAGGCAGCGGTCTCGGCACACCAGCTGCTTAACCATGGACAATTTTTTTAAAGCATCATGGCAGAGGAGAACTTTTAATATTAGCTTTGAAACAAGAAAATTAAGTGTTTCTTTGTGTTTACAGGCGGCCCCCCTGTTCTCCTGGGCAGCAAGGGTGAAAGCACGAAGTGTCTGTCACTGGTTGGCTGGAGCTGTTGACATCTCAGTAGAGCACGAGAAGAAATAACTGGGACAGGGTGGAAGCACAAGCAGGTTAAAGAAAGGGGCACTAAATAGACCTCAAGAACAATTATGTGATCAAAGTGGTGGACTAGGGGCAGCTTTGGGAGAGTGATAGACCTCTGCTGGCTTTGAATAAGCATAGCCAGCTTCAGTGTTTGTCTAGCTTTGACTAGAGAAGTCAACATGGAAGTGGTGGAAACTGGGCAAGGCTGTTCACTGGCAAGAAGAATAAGAAAGATCTGCTGGTAATATGCTATACACTGGTGTGTATTTAAGTGAAATATATAAACCTCTGGAGAGCAGGAGCTATAGAAGCAACAGTTTGACTGTAGTCAAACAAATGACACCATCTGAGTTATAAAGTAACACAGGATGATGATAAGGCAGATATAATGTCAGGAAAATGATTGGCATATTTCTAACTTTGACCTCTTTGTATGCAACTTTAAAAAAATACTAATCCTGTTCCTCTTTTTTTTTTTTTTGTCTCTGTGGAGCTCCATGGAAATTTTCTGTTGTTTTGCTTTGCTTCAGAGCTTTTACTCTGGGAAGGGACTATCTAACCCCTTGTTCTTCCAGTACATGGCACAGGAAGATTTCTGCCTGAGAATCCATCAGCTACACAAAACTGGGTCAGGTAGCTTGAACTATTTTTAAAATTATAATCTTCTTTTTCCTTCAGTTCTGCTACTTCCAGTAGGTATTACAGTCTGTTTTAGTAGTAAACTGGCTTATTTCAGTCAGTGCTGTATAGACTTAATTCTCTGGGAAAAAAAAAAAAAAAAAAAAAAAAGAAGAAAAAAGGAGATGTGCTTCAGAAGTCTGAATTACCCAGATCTCTCCTAATTGGTGAAAGAGAATGCTGAGTATGGATGGCAGATGTTTCCTTAATTAATATCCTACTGGGTTAATCAGCAGAACCTTGGGAGCTGCTATGAGACTTTTGATGTGTTCAGAGAATCCAAGCCTTGATCTATAGACTTTAAACTCATGCTTATAACTGCTCTAGCTATTTGCCTATGTGATACTTGCAAATAGTAGAGAATCTTCAGTCAGAAGTTGTCTTTTGTATAACCTAATTCTGTGAAGATTTCAATGACGTTTGTGTTCAAAATTTACAGTAAATCTTGCATGCAAATTGAGCTCCTCTCTAAATTTGAGATTTCTTACAGGTTTTAAAAAATTGACTTATTTGCAGTTCAGAATGTTTGCCTTTCAATCTCCTAAGAACTCAATACACTATTTTTAATTTTGTGAAGTCTGTGTTTTACCCTAAGTAGGTTTGATACTCAGAAAATTTGTCATGGACCTAATGGCACTCATTAGAACCTCATGTGCTCTCACTGAAAATAGAGCTAAGTTGGGAGGAGAAATTGCAATCTCTCTAACTTTCACAAGCTGAAAACTTGGGAAAAGGCAGTCATTTATAAGGTGTTTTTTTTTTTGTTTTCACTTAAGTCTTTCGGTATCTCGTAAAAGACAAAAAATTGAACTTTTCACTAAAATAACAATGAAATGGGATGAAAAAAAAAATTTTTCCATTTCTCCTTCTGAATGTCTCATTTTGCAAATATCCATCTTATAAACATACAAATTTTAATCAATTAGCATCTTCTGGAAAATGCTGAAGGCACAGCCCCACAAACTCTAGCTATAATCTTCCTCGTACAGCTGCATATGGAGAGGGGTGAGAGAGGACACAGTGAGGAAAGCTGCAGAAAAACTGCCTTTGTACTCAAGCTTGCAAGGGCTTCCCACTGCGGCAACACACCCGTGGGGTTTAAAAGTGTCACAGGACAGCTTTACATTTCCACAGATTACAGGAAATCATTTAGTGGCTTGGATTAATCTCTCTTTCTTTTTCCCTGGTATGTCCTACCATCAAACCGAGTCCTTAGCCCATCATTTAAAAGCTGCTGAGATTTTGCAGTGATACAATCCTATGAAAAAGCAGAATCTCTCTCCTTTTTGGGTTATTGTTTCTTCTTGGAGCAGACTCACACCTGTAACTAATCCCTCTGGAGAGAGGGACAGCAGGAGAACGAAAAAGGGGCAGCACAAACCCCTCTTTTTGAGCAGTTCAGCCTTACTTTGCCTTATAGGGTGTGTTTAAATAAGGGATCTATGTGGTCTTTTTTTTTTTTTTTTATGTATATATATATATACTTTTTTTTTCCCAGTGCATACCTCTTCTGCTTGTCTCTTCCCCTCTGCAGTCCACCGCACTATATTGCACAGAATGAACCTCCACCAAGCAGAGTAGATGCTGAACCCTGACTTCTCTCCATCCTGCTTTTACACTTCTGAATCGCTTCATTTAGGTCTTGGAAACTGCAGTAACTGCAAAGTGGAGGCAAAACTTGCCCTTAGTGAGTAGGAAGTAGAAATAAATGTTATACTAACCAAAAGGGTGGTTTTGGAAGGACGTGCCACCTACAATAATAGGGAAGAATATTGGTTCTCACTGGCTCGCCTTATTATTTTAAGCTGTTCTTTGCTCTTTTCCTCACTAACTCACATCCCACTAGCTGTTTACAGTTATTTCACACATCTTATGCCAGCCTTATGCCATTCATTCTGTTGGGACCTGCTTGAAACCTCCTCCAAAACTTACTGCTATAGATTTTTTTTTTTTTTTTTTTTTTTAAGAAAATTCTTAGCTCCTGCCCATCAAAAATGATTCCCCTACAGGCAAAAAAAAAATTACATCATTTAGTATATAAAACATGTCAATGATTATGCAAGATCTTGGTACTACTCTTGTTCCCTCTGTTCCTCCTATCTGTTAATAACAGTCAGGTTTCTAAACTTTTCTTTTAGTGCTTAGTTTGGGACTATACACCTGGTTCTTCCTTGATTTAAGGTCCCTTTTTCCTACTGTAATATCTTTATTGTCCAGTATGTTCCTGTACCAGCAGTGACACCTGGGATAAAGGTAAGCTCCCTCTGTCGTGTTTAATAAATGTAGACCTCTGTTCCTAGAGAGAAGGTGTCCTCAACTCCCACTTAAGTGCATCTGACTGAAGGCATTCTTTCATGCTGAGATCCATGCATTGCAGGGCAGGATTGATCTTGTTATGAACGTTAATATTGCGTCATTTGGGGTGGGATGGGGGTAGATTCTTCCAGTACAGTAACTAATGAAGGAATAAAATGGAATGCTATACAGCTCTCAAGTAAACCAGAAATATTTTCTCCAACTGGCTTGAAAAGATGTAACAATTCAGCATATGATTTTAATTAATGTCCATGTAACTAAAAATGTGTTTAATTCACAATAGCATTACAAGAAAACATATTGACATCTAATTATGGATCATAGAATTAGCTGCAGAGAAACTGTAGTGCATCTGTTCAATGAAACACAATCATGGAGAATGCTAAATGGCAAAATATAATGAAAATGTGAACCAATACACAAATGAGGCCATTAAATACATCAGTGTGAAACAAAGTGGGGATATTCAAGAGAAGAGCTCATGCTTAGGGTTTGGTAGATAATACAAAGTAATATTGTCTAGTAAGGGTTTTTTTTCTTATTATTTTCTTGTGAATAGCAGGATTTCAGCTGCTGGGGTTTCTCAATGGAGACTGCTATTTCCAAGTTAACATGAAAATGCTTGATGTTTAGCTGACAATTGGCAAGATAATTCTCATGACTTCTCACAATAAATGCTTCATTTGTTGCAGTTATTTTGTCAGCTCTTGGGCTAGAGTCTTTCCTCCTAAATACTTATTTTACCTTAGCAAGCTGATTTCATTATCCTTATACTATACCCTACATAATGAAAGACACATTGGAATCATAAAGCCAAAAGTAAGCCTTATCTACCTACTTGGTCTTGAATCACAGTAGTCAAGAACTAAACTGCACTAAATTCTACAGCAATGAACACTTCTGCTTGGACAAGCTATTAAAAAACTCGAGCCTGAAATATCTTTTAACCTCTAGTTTCAATAATCCTCTTGTCCATGTCCCCTTTTGCCATCTTGATAGAAAAAAAAAAAAGGGTTCATAGAAACATACGGAATGAAGTTGCAAGGGGTAAGTTTTCAAGTAGAATGACTTTTGGATGATTTCCACCAGCACTAATATTTGGGTTATTAAACTGGCATATAACATCATACAGAGAAAAACTCATTTAAAATTCATCATATAGGATCATTTGCTCATGAAATCTCTGCTTATTCATCAAGGAACAAAAGTATTAAGCAAGATAGGAGTCACTCACAACTGAGATAATGAGCTTGAGGAGCTAGCCTTTTAGTAATGAAAACTGAAAACATTACTCCATCTTTTAATTTGTAAAACCACATACACTGAAAAGACCTTTAATCCTGCTGATATAGAGATTTTTTTTTTTTTTTTTTTTAATTTCTTTTTTAAGTCTGGTGATGCAGAACCATATAAATTGGGTATGAGAAGGTGCTTCATAGGGTGTACATGCAGCTTCCAAGCTGGTAACTGGGTGCCTTATGCACAGTCATTACACGACACAAATATCCTCAATTACAACACTAGCTGAAATACAGCTTCTGGGCTGGAAAAGATTAGAGCTGATTAAACTGCCTCTTGTTCCCCTTAATCTATCAACCTAAATAAGACAGTGATTAGATTGCCGTCAGCTCCAAACAAGCCTTTTGGATGGACACATTATTCCCAGTTGTGCTTTCAGTGAAATAAACCCAGATATGCTAAAACAGTGGACAAATTTCTCTCTCCTGCAGTTAGAATTACACTGAGCAGTTTGACCTGCCAAACACACTTCAGTGATCTCCTTCTTTCTCTTCAGAGCACGAAATTGTCTGTGATCCACTAGGTAATCGCTGTACATCTGCAAGATATTCAGAGCCACAGCTGATCCTCTCCAGTAGCTCCATTTTCTTCCATCTTCTTCCATCTGTTGCAATATAGCTTTCATTTTGTGGTCTATTGCTATTGCTCAGATTCTGAAACAGCTCCATAGCTATATATCTTTTTACTTGAATGTCTTTAGGGAAAAAGATCAAAGACAACCAGCATGGCTTCACTAAGAGCAAGTCCTGCCTGGCCAGCTTAGTGGCTTTCTGCAACAGAGTGACTACATCAGTGGACTGGGAAGAGCTATGATGTCACCTACCTGGACTTTTGCAAGGACTTTGACACGGTCCCCCACTACATCCTCCTCTCCAAGTTGGAGGGATATGGATTTGATGGGTGGACTGTTCAGTGGACAAGAAATTGGCTGGATGGTTGCATCCAGAGGGTAGTGGTAGTACTGGGTCAAGTACTGTTTAATATTTTCATCAATGATATGGACAGCAGGATTGAGCCCACCTCAGTAAGTCTGCAGATGATGCCAATCTGAGTGGTGTGGTTGATATACCAGAGGTATGGGATGTCACCTGGATAATCCGGAGAAGTGGGCCCAGACAAACCTCATGACGTTCAACAAGACCAAGTGCAGGGTTCTGCACCTGGGTCAGAACAATCCTTATTGTCAATACAGGATGGGGAATGGTGTGACAGAAAGCAGCCCTGTGGAAAAGGACTCGAGTGTTCTGGTGCACGAGAATCTGGACATCAGACAACAATGTGCACTTACAGCCCAGGAAGCCAATCGTATCCTGGGCTGCATCAAAAGAAGACAGCAGATTAAAAGAAGTAATTCTGCCACTCTGCTCTGGTGAGACCTCACCTGGAGAAGTGCATCCAGCTCTGGAGAGCTGTGTCCAGCTCTGGACCGTTCAGCATGGGAAGGACATGGACCTGATGGAGTGGGTCCAGAGGGGGGACACGAAAATGATCAGAGGGCTGGAACACCTCTTGTATGAGGAGAAGCTGAGGGAGCTGGGGTTGTTCAGTATGGGGAAGAGAAGGCTCTGGGGAGACCTTATAGTGGCCTACAGTGCCCAAAGAAATCTGTGGAGGCACTGTTTACAAGATTATGTTGTGATAGGATGAAGGACAATGGTTTTAAACTGGAGAAGGACAGATTTAGATTGGATGTTAGTTCTTTACTGTGAAAGCAGTGGGACACTGGAAGAGGTTGCCCAGAGAAGTGGTAGAGGCCCCATCAGTCTTGATGAGGCTCTGAGCAACCTGCTGTAGTTGCAGATGTCCCTGATTAGTGCAGGAGGGTTGGACTAGATGACCTTTAGAGGTCCCTTCCAACCCAATGCATTCAATGATGTTTTGACAATCTGTGATTCTACGAAAAAATCCAGAAGAATATCTCAGGAACATTTGAGTAGCTCTTGATGATGTTGGTTGGAGATTTAAGGTGCAGAAAGTGAATGATTTTTTTTTCTGAATAAATTGTTTAGTTTTTGATAGTAAAAGAAACAATTTCAGGGCTTTGGATACGTGGTGGAATGAACTAAGTGATGAAATCTCAGCTTTCAGGAGTGTTTCAACTGGACCACACTGATAAATGGCCCAGTAGCAGGTGGAGAGAAAATCCAGAGCCTGTTGTAAAACATGGCCAACAGCTTTCCATTTACTTGCTGAAATCATGTTAGGTTTCCTCCAGATTTGGTTTTGTAGCCCAGTCAATGCAGGCAAGTGACTGACATGTAAGGAGCTCCTGTTTTTCATGGAAAATGGTGCAAAAGTATTGTGTTCAGTGTCAGAGTCACTAAAAGCCAGGGTTCAGTGACCTAGTTAATTGATCATTGCTGAGTATTTTGAAATATTTACAGCAAAAGACATGAGGCTGGCTTATTTGTTGTGTGGTATGGGGAAATTTAGGCAGTTTTGAATTTAAAAGTATCCTGTCTTGAAGTATTTGTTTTTCCACAGAAGATGTCCAAAAAATAGAATATACCTTGAAGACAAATCATAAATAATTCTCTGTGAATAAGCCCCCTTTCCAGACATGATACAAGCCTCTGGGAAATGCTCCTCTGGACAAAATACCCCAAAAGGACTTTAGGAAATAGTGAAGACTGACGGTTTATTTAGAATACCAATAAGTGATTGTACCTCTAGCAAATACTTTATTTTTAAGCAAGATCCTTGATCAAATCACTGCTGTTTTCTGTCCATTTGAGCAGAGCTTGTGATCCCAAGAGATGTGCAAGCCATGTAAGCTATTATGTAGTAGTTTTCAAAGCAGATCCCGAAGACGTTATTCAAATTACTTGTGCTGATTTTTGAAAAATATGTTGGCTCATAAAGAGTGTCTTAGCCATATGCATTTTGCTTCAAATGGGAAAATGGACCTAGTTTTCTGAAAAGTATTTTGCTTAGCAAGACAGTCTTGTTTTATAGTGGAAGGGGGCCTGCTTGAAGCAAAAAAAACCAAAAAAAACCAACAACAACAAAAAACCCCACATTTGTTGTATTTAAATAGCACGTGTGCATTTCAGCTTTCTGCATTTTTAGCAAAAAAACCCCAAACCCTGCTATTGGAAATCCTAGAAAAAAGACATTTGAAAAGCAAAAAAAACCCAAAAAACCAAAAAACCAAAAACCTTTCTAATTGAAATAGCTCAAAAATGCATTAAACATTTACACAGAGAATAGCTGTTATGTTACTACTCTCTCACTCTTTTAGTATTGTAGGCAGAGAGAAACTTATTGTCTCTATGGACCTCTGATATCAAATCCACTGATAGGTATATTCTGCACTCTCTTATCAGAGCTGTCTGAGAGCAATTCCTGCAGAGGCCTCAGCTGGAATTGAATCTCCTGGTCACAAATACATAGCTAACTTTGAGGTCAGCCTTAGAGAATAAAGGTCACAAACTTACGACTGCATGCAGATGGATTGAGGCATTTTTGTCTGTTGCTACATCCCTGGGAAAGAAGCAGGAGCTCTGAAAGAGCCCCTAGACACCATGGTGATAAGTGTACTTGTGATGAATGGATAGAGGGTTTACAGACATTACTGGAAGGGATTAATATTGTGCAACTTCTAGCAGATCCTTTGGTGGGGATCAAGAAGTTAGTAGATCTAGCAGAAGCAAGCAGTACTTGTAATGTGTACCTGAGCTGGAAGTCCTTGCCAGAGCAGCATGAGAAAGCTGAGACAAACGTGCAACCAAAGAAAAGCTGCAGAGGTTCAGGCAACAGCAATCCAGTGGATTCCACAGGCTAAATAAAGGGCACATGTTGCTCAAAAGGACCCAGAGCTGAAAAGGTCTGTAGTCTGAGAAAGTGCTAAGGGAAGTATTATTTCCCAGTATCAAGCTTTCCCCTGCAGTTGCTTCTAATTGCCATTGGAAAGGTACTGCTGAGCGAGGTGCACCCTTGGTCTGAATCAGAAATGCTTTTATTGTATGTTTGTTTTCAGTGCAGCAACTCTGTCTATATGCTTAACTTAATGAGTTTTTAGCTGACTACGTCTTTTGTCCCACCAGTGCTCTACAGTCGGTATTAAATGAATACTCAGATTGATCACTCGAACTGTTTTAATTACCCCAAACTAGCATTGATAATCAACATGGATGATGCAGAAATACGTGGGGGAAAAAAAATATTTATTATTATAATATTATATTATAATCCTTTAAAAGGGATTGTGTAGGCATAAAGGAAATAGTGCAGTACTAAAATAAATAGTGCAGTACTAGCCCCTTGCTTTTGAGATGTTTTCCACAGTGGTACCCGTTCCATTAGATGCTGATACAGAATTTGGCTGCCAGGTGCTTTCTAATTCAGTCATCAGACTTTTCCATTATTCTGGTTTCTAATTGTAATGTCAGCTGAAAACTGCCAGCTGAAGATACCCCTATCATTTCAAGACAAGGAGGAAAGTATGCCATTGAAGGGACAACTGGTATCCCAAGCATTTTAGCGTCTGTAAATTAACATCTTCTAAACAACTCAAACATCCGATTACCATGTCACCTTCAATTCAAGTATGCTGCATGTGCTGAGTTTAATCACAATTCCCAAGAACATTTAAGGCTTCATCTCATTTCTTCTACTTCAGACATGTAATTTCCACTTGACAGATTTTGGGGGTTTTTTTCTTTTTTTTTTTTCACTGTAGCTTTGTATTTGTTCCTTTTTTTTTCTTTGTTTTGGTTGGGTTGTTTTTGTTTTTTTTTTTTTTTTTAAATCTGTTATCAGCAACACCTTTTCTCATTGCTTTGTTGACTTCCAGTTGCAAAAACACAAGAACACTTGTAGCATATTTGATATATTGAAGGAGCTCACTTTCCTGAAAGCTGTTGGGTCAGGCAAGGAAAGATTTCAGCGAATGAACATGTGCAGGATGCTGTAGTGGAAGGTTTACAGAAACAGTATTTGAATTATGCAACCCATTTAAAAGGCATCTCTGTTTCAGAACCTTCACTGACTCAATGATATTAAAGGTCTTTTCCAATCAAAGAGACCCTATGATTCTATGATATAATCCTCTTTTGCTGCACGGCATGTTGAGTCAAAATGATTTTTCAATTTCTAGGCGCAGAGAAAAGTATAGAACTGAAGTAGCAAAGAAGATGCTCTGCCAGCTGGAGTAGATTTTACTTGAAAGGGGAATAGCTGCAAGAGATCACCGAGATTACTTCATGAAGCAAGGGAATGAAGGATTATTGTATTCCAGATACTTCCATTTAATGTCTTCTGCAGATACTGAGATAACGGAAACATGAAACAAGATAAATAATGTTCCATCAGCACTGATGGATTACTGGCTATGAGCTGACCTGAAATACTTGTTTAGGGGGATTTTATAAGATGGACTGAATTGAAGATGGAAATTACTAGAAGGTAATGATTTATTTGAGCTCACACAGCATATGGGATAGATTTTTAATTTTTTTTTCTTTTTACTGGAAAGCAAGAATACAAAACATAACTTATGAAATAAATTGAAAGTAAGGATATCTATTGGGGAACTGTTGCCTGAGAATAGGCTTTGAGATATGGTCTTATCCTTGTAACTTCAGCCTGAAGGACAAGAGAGAGACAGCACTGCAGAAGACAGAAATGCTGTGAACTGAAGCGTGGTGGGCTCATGGTGGGTTCTCATGTGATGCATTTCAGTGCAACAGTCATTCCAAGAGACTTATGTGCTGCAGAATATGCCCACCTTGTGGGAAGGCATGAGAGACTAAAGTAACTGCAAGTAAGAGTAACATTTTGAATGCTTTTTGATCTTTGTTTTCATTGACTGTTGGTATCTACTGTAGAATTTCAATGGGCAGAGCAGCATCTGTTAATATGACTTCCAAGGAAAGATTTTATATGTGTTTATGTTTACAAGGACTCACATATAGTAAAATCTAAAATAAGGAGCATGTGCAAAACCATAAGATTGTTAATGGATTAGTCTATGCTACCGGGGACCTGCACTGGGCAAAGGAAGGGTTCTTAAAGGAAGGTGGGAGAGATGTGCATAAATTGGGTTCTTTATGCACAATAACCCCTGTTATGAATGTGAATATGAATAGGTAGATTACTTGGGGTTATGTATGCTGAGCACTAGGGACAATATATTTTCCTTTGATATGGAAGTAATAGTTTCTGTGTAATTCTTCAGAAGACGAAACAGGATCTGTCACTGGGCTGGCTTACGAGAAGGAGATGCTGCAGAGGCCAGGGGATGGAGATGCGGGATTTTGCACTCAGAGTGCTGTCCTCTCACAGCTCCATCTATATTCAGCCTTATCTTACTGCATCATCCCTGCTCAAACATATCAGCTTCTGAGACCTCCTGTGTTTTTATTCCCATGACAATACCCATGCTGAATGTGATTTAGGACTCTCTTCTGCTGAAATACTTCCAAAAAAATTAGCTTTATTTTGACTGATATGCACAGAGCAAAAATTAATCTTGTGAAAACTTGCAACCATATGAAAAAGACCATGGTTTACAATTATCCTCATACCTGCCTACTGATTCCTGAAGTTAGAGGGGGCTTATCCTTCTGGCATCTCTGTGAGGCTAATATCCCTTATATCTTTTCTTTTTACCTTCCATCCCCCTGCCTGTAGCAAATATTTGCCCTGTTTTCTCCATAAAGCACAAACTCCGTGTGTCCAGCAGTTGCTCTCCAGACTGGGTGAAGTATTTTCTTCACTTCACATCTCTCAATGGATGCACTAGGCTCTGTCAAAAGATGGTGGGTCGCTGGATATGTGAGCTGAAAATGTCACAAAGAGAGCTTTCTGATCAGTAACAGCATTGCTGATTATAGCAGAGCACAGGTTATCAGCAGGGGTTATACAGGATAAATTTATTTAGATGCTAGCCTGGCAACACCTTGAAGTTTCAAGTGATTTAACAATCTACTTGTGAAAAGGATGCAACAAGGGAAATCAATTTAATTAAAGATTTATTTGACAAGCAAGGGAAATGTTTAGATTTTGAACAAGCAAAAAAAAAAAAAAAAATTAATTTCTAAATACTTGCTATTATCAGTGAATTCATAGCTTTCCAAGGTATTTTTCATAAAAAGATACCTCAAGCGACAGATGAAAAAATGCTGATCAATCATTCAAGCAATTCTTCTTCCCAGTAGACCCTAAAAAATGTTGTCATGAATCAATCAATTCTTTTCCATCTTACTTTTGAAGATAATGTCTGAAATGTAAGAAAATTGGGTTATAGACCTTAGGTTAGATTGGAATGATACTAATTGGAGCTCATTATGGTCTAATATAAATGCTAATCTTATAAATATTAAAGAGTCAAATCTATCTTAATGTATTACACAGTACTTACATTACCTTCAAAAAAAGTCAGCTTCCTATCAACAGAGTGGAAACTCCAGTTGTCAAAGTTGTAGAGGAACTTTTTGAAATGAGCTGTCAATGTCCATAATTAAAAAAAACTCTGGTCAGGCACAAGGGGAACCACTGGCAAAAATGTGTTGGTTTTAACTTTAAGACGTGTTTATTCCCCTGCCTGGAAACCTGTTCTTAGACGATTTCTGAGAATTTGCTTTCTTGATAGCAAAAAATCCACATTGCTTTGAACAAATTGCCTTTTGAAAAGCTGGCCATGTCATATGCAGCCTATTATCTGGTAGGAAGCGACTTCAATTTTGGCACACCTTGGGAGTGACTGCTTGCTTTTAACGAAATTACATTTGTTATGTAGAGGAACACAGAGCTATATTTTTATCCCTTTTGGTCTGTTCCTGTACAGTATAGCTATGCGACCAGAAGGTCTGGTCATGCTGCTATGTTGTGTGCTCCTTAATGGTAAGAAAATCTAACTTCATCTCTACTTTTTCCTTCCTACCCCTTAAAATCTCCCTCTTCTTCCCCCACAAAATGCAGAAAAGCATACTTGTACATTAGTAAGGTCAATCCACTGTCATCTGAACTCTGCCCAAAAAAAGAAAGATATCTATTTGTCTCCTTCAAGCATCTTCTCTCTGTAAAACCTGAAAAATAGGAGGAAATGGAGCATGCGAGTGAGTTAGAGGATAGGTTGATGGAGCTGAGCATGTAGGATTCACTTATGGGAACAGTGAGGGGGAGACGCAGTATTTGGAGAAGGGAGGAGAGAACACTGTGCTCTAATTGTTAAAATTAGTAATTCGTTGGAAGAACAGAGTCTTGGGCTCTCGGCCCCAAACCAGAATATCTATTTAACATCTGTGCACCAGTATTCTGCTAAACAAAGCACAGAAACTGGTGTTGAAATGCGCATGTAACCCCAAACACACTGGCATTTCTGAGTACTTCTCAAAACCATGATATCTCCACTTCTCTTTATTTCCTTTTACTACTAGTAACAGATCAACCCATAAATACCTTTCCCAGGAAACCTAAATTAATATTTCACACGGAATTATCTATGCACACTTTTTTCACCTGATCACAGGTTCCTCAAATTTGTTATTCAAATTTGGCTGGAGACATCTTTCTCTCTGTGGGCAGTGAGTGAGCAGTTTGAGAGTATTCAATGGTGACCTGGTATTCAAGTATGCTCATTAATATTGGGCAAGAACTGACTAAATCTGGAGGGGGAAAAAAAAAAAAAAGCTAAGGAAACCCCCAAAATCGCTCTGCCCATGGAAGGAATAAACTCACTAGTTTACTCCTCACTTTAGCAGTGGTTCCCACAAGTAACTCAAAGGATGATAAAAGAAAATCTACTGCAGTCAACAGTAGCTTTGTCTTTTCTTTGTTCTTTTTTTTTGTCTTGTCAAAAACGTTCATAAAGTTGGGTTGTTGTATTTTCATGGTTTGTTATGGATGTTCAGATCTTAATACTTAACAACAGAAGAACTAGGCACTAAGATGAAAAACTCAGGCATTTGGTTGAATTGCCAATGTTACCTGTTCAGACTGAGTGTGTCAAGGCTAGGCATAACAACTTATTCACAATGCTATAAAACTAATCATCGGCTTCCTTGTCATGGGTTCTCGGTTACTGTTGAAGTCCTTGTAGTGCTGAAATAATACACGAAATAATACATGAATAAAGTTTGTTGTTCGGTATGAATTACAACTGATCTGAAATCACTGCTCAGTGGTGTGGTCAGTGGCAAATATAAGTCAGCAGAATTTATTCATTCCAGATGCAGAAAATAGTGTGTCTTCTACTATACACCAGGTAGGTAGCCACTTGACACCACACCAACAGGTTTTCCTGCTGTAGTTCTATCTATATTAGAGACTTTATTTGAACTTATCTTCTGTATCCATATTGTATTAAAAAAGAGGAGAAAAGATGGCAGGGCAGAGCAAAGGCTGCAAAACTTGATTAGAAAAATCACTGGGTGCACAAAATTAATTTTCTAAGGCAAATATTAGAATAATCTATAGTATTTTTAAGTTAATTTTTGTTTTAAAAAAATGACATTTCCGTCAAAACATATATGAAAATATCTCCCTGTTCATACTCCGTGCTGCTGTTTACAGAGAACTTTTTCTCACAGTAGGTGGGGAGTTGGGAGAGTAAGAAGTGAAACTGTTTAAGGGAAAAAAAATCATTGTCTTGTCAAAGCTTTTAGCAAAGTGAAGAAAATGAAGGGAAAAGAGCCTGAGAGATAGCTGTTTAACTTTTGCAAGAACACAAAAAAAGAAGGCTCTAAGGCTATTTTTTTCCTCTTTTTCTTTCATTGTTTTTGCAAAATAAACTTGAATGCACCAACTTCCTACTTCACCCAATTTCATGACATGCATTTTTATGTGGTTCATGAAATCTGAGCCCTCCATGAATTTAACAGATATCAACTACCACTGGGTGTTCTGGTTTTTTTTTCTTTTTTCCCTAAGTGCCCAGTAGACTAGAGGATGTACACAGTGCTTCACTTATGAAATACAGGTTGTTCAACAACTAGAAAGTTCTTTATTTATTTTAATATTTGCATTTATGGACATATTGTATCCTTCTGCTTGTACAAATCAAAGGAACTGTCAGGGAGGCCCTAGAGAAATTTATATCTTTGATATTAATAAAATTAATATCTTAAAGACTTAAAAAATCATTTGGCTAGTATTTTCCCTCTTAGAATGAGACTGCTACAACAAGTGAAGATAGCACTTGATGTGTCACTATTTGTTGTGAAGTGATTTAACAAATGTTCTGCTGTCAGTGCTTTTTTATAAGAAGTTTTGGAAGACTTTCATGTGTGTGGTCCTGTGCCTTAGAAGAAAGAGCCCCAAAACCAAACCACTTTTCTGCTTCTGATACAAAGTGGTGCTTGATATTTTTTCCTCTCCCCAGAATGTGCATTTTCATTTGGTGGTGGACAAAAATTGCAGCTGGTTCAAAGTCACCTACCATGAAACCCATATGGTGCAACGTTAGGTCCTCAAAGCCAACGACTGAGCTACAGACCTACTAACACTCTACAGTATTTGCTTGATGTAGCTTTGGACAACAAAACGTTTCTTTGGATAAATGAACAGTAACCTATGTTCTGATATGAGGTGTCTTCTAATGATTGACTTCTAAAATGACACAAAACTTAATTTTGATACAAGTTCTTGCAGGAAACAAATAATTTTTCTTGAATGCTTTCCATTGAGCTGTAGCTTGCAGTAAGTCTTGGAGTCAAATCAAATCAGAAGATATTTCTACCTTTACATTCATCCTGTTACTTCTTAATATAAAAGTTTTTCAACAGAGCACAGGCACTTACATTACTCACTCAAATGCGAGGGAACTATCAGTAAGGCTTTAAGTTAATGTGTTTAAGCTTTGTACTATAGCTATTCTAGAATACAATTAAGGCTGTGAAATAATGAAAAAAAAAAATCCTGATTAACTTCTAAAGGAAGAGAGGGAGATCAAAACCAGAGATGCTCATTGGGTTGAGGGTCACCCAGACTGAGATGTTTGCGCTGTTTTTCTGTGATGTTTAGCCTATGTTCATAGCATGGCTCCTCTCCACTCCAACAGCAGACACTCTGTCTTCTGCCTCTAAATCATTTTTCTTCCCCGTGACAGATCTTAGCTGAGCTAACTCTTCTGGCATGGCCTAACTTAACTTCTCTTTCTCCACATTTTCACTCTTTAAGCAGTCATGGCCACATGTCAGGGTTGATGGCGCAGAATATGCCTGGTTGGCCTCCCTCCCGGTTCCCTACTGCTCCAAATCTCTTCTTTGTTCCCCCCACCACCCCCCTCCCTACCGCAAGCTGGCCTGTTTGCAGCCCGTGAACATGCCGATCAATCCATTGTTTGAACAATACGATCTTCTCAGAATTGGCCTCCCTGGGGTTGCACACACTGAAAAAGGACATGGTGGTTTTGCCGTTATCCACATTAGCCCGGATCTCTGCTTGCTGTTAGAAGTCTTCTCACTTACTCCTTTCCTCCACCTCTGTACCTTTGCCTCTCTCGTTCACCTCCTTCCTCAGGTGGGTGACATGACTCTTTTCTTCCCAGTTTCTCAGGCTGCCATCATAGGAAGAAAGAGTCTCCTCTTTGAATAATTGTTCTGGGAACTTGAAACATAGGGTTTGGGGAGCAGTGGTCTTGAGGGTCTTTCCCTGGCTAGGAGTCAAATAATTGAAATCCTTTGCTTAGAAGTCGAAGTTGAAATCACCTAGGGGACTGCTCGTTGCATACGCACAGGTATAGGTTTAAGAAAGCACATTTGCAAATGTGACTAGAGCCAGATTAAACCCAGGACTAGGTTACAAATAGGCCAGAAACTTACAGTTCAAGGCAGGATTTTTTCAAGCAGTTTAATAAGGGTTGCTCTTACGTTCAACTGCATTGTGTTAGAAGCAACAGGGAGTCTGGGGCAGTAAATTTTAAGGAGTAATGATACCCACATCAAATTTTAACAAACCCTGCAGTATTTTGTTTGTAATCAGGGGAAAATGAATCATCCTCCCCTTCTCTAAATCCTGCTCTACTTTATTCTACCTCTACTCTATATTTTATTATGAAGAATAAGCAACTTCATTTGAGGTACTAAAAAGTTGTATTGAATCATGAAAAGACAAGAATTCATCATTGCTTGCCAGGATATATTGTTGCTGGGAAACGATTCACTTACAAATATTTGGTAGTCAGCACATATGAGATAGATGCTGATTTTTATCAGACTGTTTCACAATTCTGTTTCTCATGGTAGAGAACGTGTGCTGGTTCACTTCTTTCCTCTCTTCTGTTAGCGATGAGACTTGAAGTTTCCTTCTTCCCCTCACAGAAAATAATAGAAGGGGGTGGGGGGAACAGTATTGGAGCTGCAGGAGGAAGCAAGGTAAGGCAGACTGTAATGGGTTGAAAATAAGCAACAGTGAGTGAAAAACAGAAAAGCAGCAGAATGGGAGCAGAAGGAAAAATCAGAAAGATCTCCAACAAGCTGAGGACATTAAGAGCTAGAAAACACAGATCCAACACATCTAAGACCCAAAAGAGGTTTTTTTTTTTTTTTTTAATTTTATATCAGATGTTATGGTAATCAGTCACTTTAAAATAGTGATAAGGTTTTGGTTTGATTGACCCTAATTCAGCCTTCAACGGCACCATGAGTGAAAGCACAAGAGCTGAGTAATAGTTGTAGTCTCCATACTGTTGCCCTGAACTTGAATAGGACCAATGAAGTGGTCGGATCATTAGTGTTTCACCATGTTCTTTTTTTTTTTGTGAACCTCAATGTGTGCTCAGCGTTACAATATCTGTTCTATTAGCACTTTTGTGTATACTGTTTCTATAAGAACTTTACATATGGTATCCCTTTGAGTTCACATAAACAAGGAAAGCTTTTCTTGGTATACCTTTGAGTTCATGCACACATTAAAAAACAAAGCTTTCCTAGAGAGTAAGGTATCCAGGTTTTTGTAATATGTCACAAGAAGAAAGCTAAAAAAGAAAGCCGAACAAACATTTGGGTGGAAAGATGATGAAATCAGTACCAGACGGGTGGCTGTTATGGTATCACTTTCCCTTTTTCTCTTGAGGTCTGCAGATTCATTCATATCATTTGCTCTTGTGTCAACAGGCACACATTTCTGAGTTACAAATAGCTCTAATGGGAAATTTTGATTTTGAATGCATATTGATAGAGAGGTTTGAATTGCATTTAATTCGGGGACCAAGCAAAATCATTAAGAGAGAAAAAGAACATTCCTGATCTGTAAGATTTTTCAGATGAACTAAACCAGATTTGCAAATCATATGGTCCTCGGTAATGTGTCTATTCAAGCAAAAATACAACACCAAAAATTACTCTTTGTTCTAAAGATTAAAAAATGTATTCTGCTTTTCATAGGTCATGACTGTCATGCTCCATTTCCTGATGTAAACACCTCTTTTCTTTTTTCTTTTCTTTTTTCTTTTTTTTTCTTCTTTTCTTTTTCTTTTCTTTTCTTTTCTTTTCT
>JANVCC010010369.1:3210589-3269718 GCA_025345505.1 Todiramphus chloris collaris
TTTCTTTTCTTTTCTTTTCTTTTCTTTTCTTTTCTTTTCTTTTTTCTTTTCTTTTCTTTTCTTTTCTCTTTTCTTTTCCTTTCTTTTCTTTTTTCTCCTTTCTTTTCCTTTCTTTTCTTTTTTCTCCTTTCTTTTCCTTTTTCTTTTCTTTTTCTTTTTTTCTTCATTAATAGTGAGACTGGCCAGCATCCTATGCTGGCAATTAAAGACTAATATCCCTGCATCGCTTATTCTCAGTGATATATGAATGTTTGTATATTCTCTTTTGACACTTCTGAGTTTTTTCACATATGTTGAAACTGAAATTCAAAGCAAAAAAACCCGTAAACAGTACACAACTCACTGACAAGCACAAGGATCTCAAAGCTATTGGCAAATCTGTGTAACATTCACTTCTGAGATGACACATGGATGTCACAGATCAGATATACCTTTTGCTTGCATCCATTGAAGCTCTGCTGTCATATGCTGTCATATATAACAATTTCCTTCAAAATACAGAAAATTGAAAGAGATTTGTTGAAAAATAGCAGGGGTTATTTTTCTTTTTTTTTTTTTTTTTCTTACTTTTCAGACAGAATCTCATTTTTTAGTTCCCTGGATAATCAAAATAGTCAAAGGACTGTTTAAGAAGAGAGGCATTTTTGGTTTCTGTATATTTAGGTGGCCCATAAGTATCCTAACAACACAGTTTTTTATCATCTCAGTCCTTCTGTTGAAATTATTTCCATGAAAAACGAATGAAAAAACAAAGTGTAATCACTAATGACAAGGAAATTACTGACCAACTTGTTGCAGAAGGAAGACTTTATGGTAAAGCTTGTATTTCCCCTGTTTTTGCAGAGATTATGTACACTATCACATAAACTCAAAGGTCTTGCTTAAACAAAGCTTTTGGAAATGTACCCCATGTTATATAATCTTAGAATATATATTGTTATATGTATTAGAACAATGGAATTTATTATTTATTTTTGCTTTACTATGGTCTCTTCATGTCAGAAGGAGAATTGTGTTGGACAAAGAATTACTACTTTGTAAACATAAAACCAGAAAAGGACCATTTAGGGAGTGAAAGTTACTAAAGAACAGGACCAGTATTTTTCTCTGTATTTTCTATGATGCCATCCTTCCTGGTATTGGAAGGGAGAATATGAACTTGAAGTGGATTATAAAAAGATAAATCAATTTCAACCTTCAGTACAGTGTTGACAAGGTCTGGTGTACATAGCAGAATTGTCTCCAGATGTCTTCAAAGCAAATGTTACTGAAACCTTCCTCTGCAGCCCCAGAACCTTTCCTTGCTCCTGTTAGTTGTGAGGATACTGGAGAGATCTAGCACTGGAAAATGCCATGTATGAATTACATCATACATGAAGACTGTGTATTGACATGGAATTCCAAGTCCATTGCTGCTTCCAGATGACATGTAGTTAGGAACCCCACACTGTGTCATAGAGAGCTTCTGATCATGAGTTGTCTAATGAGTACTCTACACAACTGATCCTATGGGGACAGGGAGAAGAAGGAAAAAAAGCAACAATCATCCCTTTTACTTTTGATGTACCATCCTTGGACACACTCACTTTGTAATTCTACTTCTCTTGTACACTTAGAATCATAGAATCATTTTGGTTGGAAGAGATCTTTGAGATTACTGAGTCCAGCCGTTAACCCAGCACCTCCAGGTCACGACTAAGCCATGTTCAACAACATCACCTCTACGTGGCTTTTAAATCCTTCCAGGAATTATGAGGGCTCCACCACTGCCCTGGGCAATCTTTTGCAAGGTGTGAGAACCCCCTCAAGGCAGAAATTTTTCCTAGTGTCTGAACTAAACCTCTCCTCATGAAACTTGAGGCCTGTTCCTCTTGTCCTATTGCTTGTTCCTTGGGAACTGACTCCAATCGCCTGTCGGGGAGTTGTCAAGAGCCAGAAGGTCTCCCCTGAGCATCCTCTTCTCCAGGTTGAACATGCCCAGATCCCTCAGCTGCTCCTCACCACACTTATGCTCTAGACCCTTCCCCAGCTCCATTACCCTTTTCTGGCCATGCTCCTGCCCCTCAATGTCCTTCTGGAAGTGAGGGGCCCAAAATTGACCCCAGGATTCAAGGGATGGCCTTCCCAGTGCCCAGTCCAGGGGGATGATCCTTGCCCTAGTCCTGCTAGCCACTCCAATTCTGATCCAAGCCAGGATGCTGGTGGCTTTCTTGGCCACATGGCCAATGTTCAGTTGGCTGTTCAGTTGGCTGATGTTCAGTTGGCTGATGTTCAGTTGGCTGTTGACCCACACACCCTGGTCCTTTTCTGCCAGGCAGCTTTCCAGCCATTCCTCCCCAAGCCTGTACCACTGACTGGGGTTTCACGTTGTGCTGCTTTTATTCTCCTCCTCTCAGCATGCACAGGATAACCCCTGGGCAGAGTGAAGGCTGCCTTGACTTTGCTGAGGACTTCATCTAATCAAGTCCAGCATACATTTAAGAGTTTGACCTGGTGTCTGTTCAGTGAATTCTACACAGGGAGGGTGGGTGAATTAATGAAGTATCAAGAGGCTGGCTCACACAGATCATGCGAAAACAAGCAATCAATGAGTAACAAGCCCAGGGAAGCCAGTCACTGTGAATGGCTGTGCTTTACAGAGCTGAGCTCTCACGTTTCTCATTGCCTATTGCCATTCTTGTTAACTGAACTATTTAACTTACTGTGTTTGTACTACTAGAACATCATTCTTATAGCAAAAGGCTGCAAAAGGCATTTCTGGATGAAGCTTTCCACAACAGCAAAAGACTCCCCGTGTTGTCTCAAGCTTTCCCATGAGATTTTAAACTTCAGGTGTTAGTGTTTTACAGTCAAATTATTTATCTCCAAAACAAAGACCCTTATCTTTGCTTTACAATGATTTCCCTTTTCAAGTAATTTGGAATTACATCGCTGCTTCAGAAAAGAAACTAAGTGTAGGGGTAAACACTCAGTGAGCTTTTGCATTCAAAAGTTTGTTTTTGCTCTTCTCCAGTTCTATGTTCTCTTGTTTTATTTGAAATTAATTTTTTTAAGTAAAGTAAAAATGGATTATTTGAGTATATCATTAGAATTAGACCTGGTCTGGAAGTTGCTCGTTCACTGAGAAATGTTTTGTTACCTCTAGACTGTTCTACACCTTATCATGTTAAATCCAAGCCCCTTAGCATGCTCCCATGGAAAAAAAGAGACAGAGGGAGTGTTAAAGACATCTCAACTAATTCTAGCAGTGGCATAATCATAACCTGACCGGGGGGTGGAGGTTTACAAAGGTGTCAGGACTCTCAGAGGTGAGTTCAAGAGTGATGGAATGTGGGGCTTGGTGGAGGAAGTTTATAAAAGTCATTGAGCCTTACTATATGATTCCTACCACGTTCTGCCCTGCCTGATGTCTTCCTAGAATAGCCAGGTGATTAGGGCACTAACCCCTGGTGTTGAAGCCCAAAATTCAATGAATACTTAATACAATTTATACAAAATAGAGCTGCTCTAATAGTTGAGATTGAAAATGTTCCATCAAGAGTAATGGATAGCCTTGAGGGCTTAGTGGAGAAAGGCTGAAGCTGAAATCTTTGCTCTAACTCCAGGGGAACAGAGCCTGAACCTGGGTCTCCTGCCTCCAGGAAGATGCTCTTGTCACAGTGTCTCTTGGTTATTCTGATATGCATAGTATAGTCTTCCCGAACAAAAAGTCTGTATATCCTGCAACAGATGTGTTCTCTCCTACGTGTTTTGGCATCAATGAATTGACATTTTCCAATGAAATTTTATAAATGGAAAACTTGGGCACATTAAACTGGAAGACTACTCAGGATGGGAAAAATGACATCATCACAAGGTAACTGAAGAGTAGACACCATATTTTTCTAACGTCTGTGTTTTCTACCTTCTCTACACTCGTGTAAAGATGCAGCTGTCTACCTGCT
Source organism: Todiramphus chloris collaris (assembly GCA_025345505.1). Classification (NCBI taxonomy): domain Eukaryota; kingdom Metazoa; phylum Chordata; class Aves; order Coraciiformes; family Alcedinidae; genus Todiramphus; species Todiramphus chloris. The sequence goes on from JANVCC010010369.1 coordinate 3,214,534, forward strand.
AACAGTAAGGTGAATTGACATTGCTTGTCTGAAGGCATATTTCTGTTAGAGATGTAGTCCTTTTTTATAAGTCCCCTTGTACTTGCTCAAAATTTATTATCTTTGCCAATTTTCTTTCCCCTCACCAAAGTAATGGTTTTTTACTTCTCAGTTTTGGTTCCTGCACTGCATCTGTGCCCCTCATTAGCTGAATGTCTTCTTGATTTCCTTCTCCATCGGGAATGTTCCTGCCTTCCATGCCCACTCCTCCTTGATGAGAAATCTCTCTTTTTTAAGGTAGTTAGTGAGGCTTTGTCTTTTTACTCCTTATTATAAAGGAGCCCAGAATGGAAGTGTGTACTGGCAAAAGCTGGGACATTCAAAGCTTTACCTAACACTGTTCTAGAGTGTAGGTGATGTTTGTTCTGCTTCATGATGTGAAATTTTTATCATCCTGAAATCTGCAGTTCATTTGGCTCATGGTCTTAAAAAAAAAAACCTCCTTGCTGAAAGATTTTAAAGCATCCTGATAGCCTGAAAGTTTTGGTTTGGTTTGGTTTGGTTTTTTTCTAGAAGCATCAGCACTGTTTAATTTACGTACTTTTGATACTTGTCTCATGCTACTGGTGAAGGGCACAAATAATAATTTTCACACACTAGAAAATACTATGGGAGCATCTTGGTATAGTTTAACAGACCAAATGATTTTGTTATTAAAATTTTGTCACTTTTGCCATGAAATTGCTTGTGGCTCGTACTTCTGCCATGATTGACAGAGGATTCCTGCCTGGAGCCAGCTGTTTGCTTACTGTGCACCATGGAAAAAGCGTTTGAGATGGGCCTTGGCTATCACATTTCCGTGTGATGTGCACTCTCATATAAATGTGCATATTACACAAAGAACAGAAGAGCTCACAGCAGCCCCAAAATGGCATCTGTTCTTTATAGTGAGATAAAGAAGCTGCAGAAGGTTTGTTGAAACTTGCTGATGCTTGTTGTCACTTAGCAGGAAGTGTTTAGGAGTTTGTGAAGAACAAAATTACAATTTGTCAAATGTTGCAAACCTCTGAGTGATCACATACTATTTGATTTCAGTGTTGCTATAAATAGGATTTCACTTTCAGGGATTACAAAATGACCAATTTTCTGTTCAGAAAAATATTATAATTTTGGTCTTTTTCCTCCTTCACATTTTTCCATAATCCAAGGGGTGAAGTTACCGTTGCTTTAGTAACCCATTGTATTCTTCTGCCAGCACTCATTAACATGTGAAATACAGACATTATTTAGCCTTCTGCAGGGTGACACGACAAACCCTGTGCTATGATGAGATGATTTTCACATATGGTGGTAGCATCTTCTATCATGGCTAGAAATGCCTACTCCTTCCTGAAGTACTAAAAAGGAAAAAAATCCAAATACAAATCTTGAATCTAAGGATATTTTGACCAATAGGAATAATTTAACTCTCTCAAATCTTCTTCCAGTTTAGCCTGATGTAATCATCCATGATGATCTAGTTGTGTCATCTTCACCTGTTGCTCCATGGAATAAGACATATTTTTCTGTTATGGATTCAGCTGCCAATGGGAAACATCAAGTAAATACACTGTGAAAACTGGCAGTGCTTTTCACTTTGTGGAAAACATCATGTGTGTTCAAATACGTGTTGGAAGGAAGTTCTGCAAATAAAGGATGAACGGGTCATTATCTATTTATGATAGATGGTGAATACTGTTTTACATTTAAGCCAATGTTGTAAAGTGGCAATTTTATTCTGCTTGTTCACATTTAGAAAATTAGCGCGTATTGTCTACAGAAACACAAAACTAAATTCATTGAGCTATAAAGAATAAGTAGGAGGTGAATCCCTTAAAGAATAGAATACCAAGAAAACAATATTTTCCAGGACTAAACAAGCTACAGGCTATAGATATGTTTAAGAGTTGTGAGCTAGGTTTATGAACATGATAGAAAGATAGTGTTGTACTGGACACCTGAACAAGTTGTCGCATGTCAGGGATATCCTTATCCCTTGACATTTCTCCCCTGACATTAGGTGAGCTGGCAGAAAAGTCAAGAAATAGCAAAAGTTGAAATGGTGGGCACAAGGCACTGCTTAAGAATGACTGCAGAGACATCTTCCAAGAAGACCTCTCTTGCATACTATTGAATAAATGGTGGCCATAACTGAAATTTCAGGTGCTGTCAATTATGTCAGACCACTTGAGATGCAGATGACGCCTCTCCCAACTGTTTTTCAGGTTCTGTTAGTAGGAGCAAACACCAGTAAGCCTTTTACCCCCAGTGCTGGATGATGAGGCTGCTCAAGCACTCCTGGTGACATGTGCCCTGGAGTGTGACTTTCACCAGGCAGTGCTAATGGGAGGGCTGCAATCTTCTAAGTGCTCCTTCTAAAGCCACCCTTGGCTACATTGAGTCATTCGCCATTGCCCATAACAGCCAGATGTACTTGTTTTTCTTTACTACCAAAATTAATGGGCTGGATGGAAGCAAAAGCTGTTACTGCATTACTGACCAGCTGAGTCTGCCTTAAATTGATCTTTCTCCAGAAATGGAATAAAAGTAATCAAAAGTTTTTCTTTTCCTGAAGCATGGAAAACAGGCTTTCAGGACAAACCAAGTGTTTAGAAAACCTTCTTTTCCCTCTTCAACTTCTCTACAGTTTTCAGATACTTCTGTGTTGCAAAGTCACTTCAGATTGTGCTTTTAAATTAAATGCACCAGCATCTCTTACTGCAGTTTAGCAGTGAATATAAGTGACCCTATGCCACTTTTGCTGGTTACTGACTCTAGAATTGACTGAAATAACTTTCCAGAGCAACTCAGGAAACAGATCGTCACGAAGAACTACCTACATTCTACAGGATACTGAGCAATAACCAGAGAACAGGAGGGGTAACATACAAACGTGTGCAAGGCTTACTCGTCCACATGGCCTAGACAGGCTCAGGAGGTGCCAATAGTGACTGCAGATAATAAGAAGAAACAATGGGGTAAAAAGATATACGTAAAGCAAAAGACATAAAAAGAACTGAGGGAAAAAAAATTACTTAAGTTTACTATTATTTAGAAGATTTTCTAAAAACCTAAGTATTTCAGCTTTCTCCTGATGCCAGAGAATTGTCAAAGGGACACATTAATTCAGAAATAGGAGCAGTGGGGACATTAAGTATACTTGTGTCTTTCTCTGAGAAAGAGGTGTCGTTTGGTATTCAGTAACTCACTGGTGTCAAGATGACCGTCAAGAGCCTCCATGCAGTATGTGTCCACAACGAAGGATTTTCCTGTCACTCTTTAAAGAGTTCCTTGCACAAGATGCTATTTCAAGCTTGTTGGTTGTATTTAAATTCAGAAATGTTCAACAGAATGTTCTTTCTGAGTACAATAGGTTATTTCTTTAGATACACATTTTACTTGCAATGCGCTGGATTGTATGTTGGTACCGGGTTCCTACAAAGCATTGACTTTTAAGTTCATTCTGTAACATGCTTTTTTGGTATTATCATGTACCTTCCCTCCAGAAGTTTTTGAAGTTTATAACCACAGTAAAAGCAGAAGTATGGTTGCAAGTTTCAAGTGTCTATGGAAAAAAACCTTTGCCTCTAGGCAAGAATGTATGTCATTGTGTTTGAAAATGTGGTAAACTGGAAAGAAAATGAAGGCAAGTGAGTGCCCAGACCTGAGTCATGTCAACATAAACCATTTCTGACTGAACCCTGACTGGGCAACACTCCCTCAAGCCAATATAAACCATTTTAAAGTTGCCGTGGACTTCTCCTTTGGCAGTGAGCTAAACCAAGATGAGACACATCATGAAAGTAAAGGGACTGGGGCAAAAAATGAGCCAAGTCTGTGTGATAGCAGGGATATTTGCAATTTAGAATTCATTTTCCTTTGAGTGTTTCCTCTTGAACTGTTCCTGAAATTCAGAGGCTGCCAAACTTTGCTTTACATTTGAGATTGTGTCACGGGAAGTAGACCAAAAGCTACACAGAACTCCAAGAAATTCAGAGATCTCGGTGTAATTTGTGTTCTTGTTTTTCTTCACAACACTAGTAAACAACTTGCTGGAAAGAGGAGAAAAGTAATGTGATTGTAACAATAATATAAAGGATATGTCTCAGAAAATGTACACACATCACTATCCATTTATTTCTTTCTGATCTGTCTGCTTAATGACTAAAGTAGAAGCAGTAGCTGTTAAGAATCTAGTTAGAAATGATACATGCAGCATAGAGTATTTTATTTTGAGGATGCTAGCATCTTATTAGTTTTCTTTGACATATTTGTCTTACTGACTGCATGTGATTACATGCACTGCATGAAAGTTAATAAAAATTTTACATCTGTATTGGGGCATGTTTGTAAAAATTGAATACACTGAAGTATCTTACATAAACTGTACACAGATGTATCTAGAATCCATTCCTGGAATAACAAAAGCGAATAGTTCAGGTTGTTCAGCCAGTCAAATGTTACTGAACTATTTTTATTAGCAGCACCTAGTTTTCATTGTTGAAATCAAGAATTACTGTACAAGATTTGTAGTTTTTCCAGGAAGAAGATTGCCTCTATCCTAAAAAGTAAATTTTTAAAGTTATAACTAAATGAAATCAGAATACTTGCATGGAAATTAAGAAGTCTCAGACTAGGCATAATACTTGTTCACACTGTTGTTTGTAATATATAGGGTTTGTCTGTTAATAATTGTATTTTTAATAAATCTAATTTAAAAACTGTGAAGAGGCTATTACAATGACTGTTATCTGTTTACTTGTCATTAATGATGCTATTTTGTCTTGCAGATTCAGTTATAAAATACAAATAATTACTATTAGAACAATATATCTGAATGTTTCAAGAACTTATTAGATAGCATGATGATCAATATTAGGCTCTTTTTAAAAAATGCAAATAAAATACACCAAAAAAAAAAAAAAAAAAAAAGGACAAATGTTTTTACCTAAAATAGATTAGAAGAATATTTACATATTACAGCACTGGCTGCCACATCTAAAATAGCATTCCACTGTAATGCTCTGTTGTTAATTATTTATTTTCATCCTTTCCTTTTCCTCAGTCCCTGATAATGCATGAGGTGTTGTTATCTTCACAAAATTTAGCTTCCTCATATTCACAGTGACTGTGATGTATCAAAACTCTACAGCTCAGGGTGCTGCCTTCAGGGAGTGGACTGTGCGGGTGGTGGATGGGTTGTGAGGTATCTGCAGTGAGGACATGGAAAATTATCAACTGACAGTCAGGACAGAGTGTCAATAGTCTTTAATAAAGTGTCCCCATCTTGAAATCATCTTAGAGGCAGTGGCTGAAGTTATAATGGTAATATGAGGTGGGATGTCCTCAAAGAAATGTCCCGTGAATGGCCAAATTATTTATTTATTTATTTAGTTAGTTAGTTATTTTTGTGAGATAGTAAGATGTTAGTTAGGAATATCAGGGGGTAGAAACCAATATGTATTGCCAAGGATAAAGATTGTTTTGTATCAGGATTACCTTCAGAAAATGCTGGCAGTTCAGACAAGGCAGAAGACAAGAACCAGAAGTAAAGACAACCTAATCAATCTTTTTCCAAAATAAACACAGTATTGGAATTTTAGTGTTGACTACGAAAGCAGCATGCTTGAAGGGGAAAGAAAATAATTTAATAGGATTTTTTTATAAACTTTAGGACTGAGACTGTTCTTCCTCCAAGTGTGCAACTCCCATTAACCTCTGTTCTGCTGTGGACTGAGGGCAGGGCAGTGTGTGATGTTTTACTGTCACTCTGGAGTGGCACTGCTGTTAGGTACCGCTTCAATCAGGGGTCTGCCAGCACTTCCTATGGAATTTACACCTGGTCTATAAAACACACTCCGCTGCAAGCTGACACGCAGTCTACCTCCTAAGGAGTCATTACTATCTATCACTTCAATGATCTGCTGATAATGGGGGTGTATCGCTTATGTGCGTAATGGGTCTGAAAGAAATGGGTCTGTTGAAATTGCTCCGAGTCTGCGGAAAGCGTCAGGGAATCAGTGGGAGTGCCTGTGCGCTCCTCCAGATCCTTGGGGGCCATTATAACAGGGGAAGAATATTAACAGCCTTCAAGTGGGAAAGCCTGTTATAATCTCCTTCATTAATCAAAGAAAAATCAAACATGCCAAATCTGAACACCACGTCGTCTAGACAATGGTAGGTACAATTCACTGTGGGGCTTTTTGTGTTGTGGTTTCTTTTTTTTTTTTTTTTTTTTCTTCCTGACATCTGCTAAAGGTTGATTGACTTTAGCACAGCCATCCCAGAGCCTTATGAACTCAACTTGTGTTTTTACCCGGTTGGATCTGACTCTTGGTCTCTGCCTCAGACTCTTTTCTTTCACATATCAGCTGTGTTCATGAGCTGTTTCTACACATATACGAGAGCTGTGCATAGCACGGGTGAGCTAAGGACAGAGAAACAAACCTTAACTCTAAGTTTCCTGGCTGCTCTTAAAGCACTAGTGTTTTTTAACATCCTTTCCTATTTCATGAGCCATAGACATAAACATAAATATGTCTGTCTTTGATAAATTAAAATCCTAACAGGTGTGTGAAACCTTGCCAAGATAGTTAGGAGCTGGTCAGTATATACTGCTTGCACTTGAAAGTGGTACATTAGAGAACACTTGGCTGTTTCACCACTTTATAAATAGATGGATTTGGCATTTCTGCAATCATCTGCAGAGAGTAAGAAAGTAATAAATGGATAAAAGTAAGTATGGATCATGTTTCAGAGTCTTGTAGATAAAATGGATTGATTCCACAACATGTCCATTCCTGTCATTAGCTTTTCTGATCTTTTGTGTCATTTTAAGTTTGATAGGAACGGCAAAGTGAGGGAGGATGTTCTAGTGCTGCGGGTGCTAGTCCTAGACCTCAGAGACCCCAGATCAGTTTCCTTTTCTGTCACACACTTCCTGAGTGACCTTGGGCAATTTTCTTAGTCTGGTTGACATCCAAAAAAGCACTTAGGAACCTAAAGTGTAACTCAATCTTAATTTAGGCGTCTTTGTTCAGGGAACTGCTCCATGAAAGTTCAGTGTGCTTAGGTGCCTGAGAGGACATGGATGCCATGGCTTTGGCTAGAAAAGAAAAGACAGACAAAGACCACTTAGAAGTAGCCTCATTTTGGAGTCTATTTAGAAATGAAAAATCCCTGGAGGTCCTGGACTGTTAGGTGTCCTCTGAGTTCCTGGTGTGTGTAAAGAGCACTGAGTTCAGCACAAAGTGTGGTAGTGTTGTCAAGACATATATACATATTTTTCGAACTTGGAAGGAGGAATGACCTATCATCCACCTCTGGTACATCCTCCCAGTGGATATAATGCTCTGAGAAGTGGGACGAAATGGCTTTTCACTATGTGGCTTTTAAAATTTACTACCCCTTACTGTGGTCTACCCTGAGATAAAAGAAGATAACTGCTGTCCCTACTGTGTGAGCCGTGTTGCAGGAAGGATAATTGAGGCTCGCGCGAGGAGAAATTGCACACATAGGACAAGATACATGACAGCAGAGCCTGTGGTTAGAAGGCAGAGCTCTTGGTTCTGCTTTCTGCTTCCACAGAAAATGTTTACCCAACAACTGCAGTGTAATGTGGGAAAAATGTCCTCAAAGCAAGGTGCTGATGTGCTTTCTCTTCACAGCAGAACATCAGAGAGCTTCTCTACCTCTCTTCTGAGGTGAATTTTGGAAGAGACCATTCCTGAGGTCCTGTTTGGGCTATGCCTATTGCTCATTTGTGTACCAGAACCCCCAGATCTTCCTTACCAGGACCACAGGCTTTGTTTGTAATGGCCTAGCCAAACCTTGTTTTACCTGCTCTATGCACTATGCCCTTCTTTTTTCCACCACTATTATTTCAGTGGTCAAGAAATTTTTTAAAGTCCGACACATAAGTTTAAATTCTCCAGGTTTAGGAGGGTTTGGAATCTAGACCTCTTGCTTTCCAGGCAGCTGTGCTCTCCATATTTGTTTGCTGCCACCCAGCAGTGTCTCCTGCTACCCTTATAAAAAAATCATTTTTCTGTAGCCGAGTATTTGCTTTAGGTGTCTTAATCTAGTCTGTAGCGTGCAGGGATGGACTCCGAGAGCACAGCCAATACGGTTGTAATCAGAAGTCACTTTATTAAGTGCAACAGGCTATACTGATACACGAGACAATACTGATCACACACATTTTAATTGGCCTCACGCTCAAACCCAGAGTCTGTCCATGAGCACTTCATACACTTTCAATTGTCTGGTGATTCTCTTGGGTTTCTTCCTTCAGCACCCTGTTTTTCTCCTCTTATCCTTCTGTTTTGACAGGTGCTTCTGCTTTTCTCATCCTTAGTCTTATCTCCTCAAGGCTGGGGCAGTGATGGCTGTTTTTTTAGCATAACTACTTCTAGCTAACAACTGTTTCTGTCCTACTCTTATCAATCCCTACACTAGTCCCAAATTTTCATCTCTGAATCTGCAGAGATATTGAATTCACAGATGTCTTTAGGTGGGACAGGTAGGATTTGAGAACACCTTCAGATTTAGTGTTTTGAGTGCCATGACACCTGTTCTAAAAGCTGGATCGGCTGTTCATTATGTCAAGAACCTGATTCTGGGCACTATGTGCTGGGGCTGAGTGAGGAGTTGTGGTTATGTTCCTCTGTCTCTGAGGTTTCTGCTTGTAAAATGAGGATGGGATAACTTACACTGACAGCACCTATGTGACTGTATTTTGAGGTAGGACAGAGCCATTTAAGTACCATGTGCTGCTTGGGTATCGGAGTAACAGGGACCATGAATCAATGAAGGATTGTCCATTGAAATTGAGAAAGTTGCATTTATTTTACATTGTAAAATAAAATCCCTTCTCTTTCTAAGCATTTCTTGGTCTAATATAGGACTGATAGAATCAAAGTTTGTGTATACAGTAAATTGCCTGTTTACTACATGAGCCATTCTCAGAAGGATAAAATGATCTGAAATGATTTTTTATAAGCTCTTTTTTTTCTGGCCACCATATTTTTTTTTCTTTTTTCTTTTTTTTTTTTTAATTTTTTTTTTTTTTTCATACCCTTGCCTCCCTTATATTAGCATTTTTCCGTCATCTGATGTATCCCTTTAGATAAGTCTACACTTTGGATAAGTCATTGTAATTTACGTGCAAACATTTACACAAGCACTCAGCTGACGGTAATGTACCTGCAGCAGTATAGGACTGAAGGTGAGATTCAACATCTGGATGCTTATAAAGCTTTCTGGCTGCACTTTGCAGGTGGCCTGGAACTCCAGTTTGCTGTAGCTGCACTTATAATAAGCTTATGAGGCATGTTGGCTGTCTCTGCACAAGGCTTAGCCACTGTGGTTGCTTCAGACTATTACAAATCATTTGATGTGGGTCTGTTGTTAAGTGGGTTTTTGGGTGGTCCCTTCCAGACCAAGAGTAAACAAAAGAAGTAATTTCCCCACACACACACAGAGTAATAAAGGGAGTTCTTTGTCTAAAAATTATAGCGGCAAAACACATCACACATTTCAATAACATATTTGCTTATAATAGCGTAACTTATACACCCAGATGGACTTTGAAATTAGACTGGACGAAAGACCAGGAAATGTTCCTTGGGGAACAAGTCTGTCCTGGCAGGGTTGGCTCATCTAATAGACATTTTCCATTCATGATGTCCATAAATCACAATTACAGCACATGTATCTTAAACACCAGTATTTCAGAACCACTTGGCAAATACCTGACCAAACTGAAATATATTTCATTATGAACATCAGTGGCTTAAGGTAATTTCAAGGTCAAATCGCTTGAGAGAACAGGAAATAATTTCCTTGTATATTGTGTTCTAGCCAAAACACTATGGTCTTGGGTCAAGGTATCAAATGTTATTAGTGTTACAGGAATTTTGGAATGAAGATTGGTAAACGTAGAGCATTCTTTCTATTCTTTTATTTTTTAATAGACCTTTCTTTATGTATATGAAGACATGTATGCAGAATTTACATCTATTCCTGGTGGATCATTTATATTGATTTGGAGATAAAATAGCATCAAATCACCATATAAATTTTAGAAAAAATATTTCTCATCATTTTGGATCCCTAATTTATCTATAATATTAGAGAAAGTGTGAGAACTGTGATGTAGCAAAGTTGTGACTGGATTGTTCTATCCATTAATTGTCACTGTTTCAGTTAAAAAAGGGTTGGGCACAATGTCTAGAACTCATCTCACTTATATGTAAACAAACGCAGAACAAATATCAACCTCAGTGCAAGTTGTTTACGTGTCTGTATCCTAAACAGAGGGAGAAATGTATTTCCAGGGGGCTTGAATCATCTGACACATTTTAAGCAACCCCCTTACATCCAACAAGTCGCTGTCTAAAAATTCATGTTTCTTTCAGTAGAGGCTCTAAAAGCTGTTCTGGCAGCAGCAGGTCAGATGCAATATGCCAAATCAGGTAAGATGGGACACCTCCTATCCTAAGAGCTGTGTGCTTTTGCGGGATACTGTCACTCAGGAATTTGTGAAGGTGAGAGGCTGTGCATGTTAGGTGTCCTCTGAAGCAAGTGGAAAGCCTAACTGGTGGGGGTACATGTCATAATGATACCAAAAACATAAGGCTGTGCCTTAAAGACATCATTTCTTCTGTAGCTTCTTTGGTGATGATCTCAGCTTATATTAGAGATGAGATTAACCCTAGCCTTGGAATAGAGATCTGGAACAGATCTTCAACTGGTGCAAACCACGGTAAGGCTCCATTTGAAAGCACTGGAGTGATGCTACTTACCTTGGCTGAGGGTCTGTTCCATCTGTTGTTGTTTAACTGTAGACAGAATGACATCTCTTTGTTTGACAGCTACCAGAGAGATAATCATAGCAGGCATATCTCTCTCTGGAGATGGATCTGTGCCCAGGTTATCAGTATTCAGATATATCATCAAATTAACTTTGAGCTTGGAAGCTTGAAGTTGTATTATGTAGAATTTTTTTTTTCTCCCCCCCCCCGAGTACTGTACAAGTTGGGATCCTTTTTTCCAAAACTTTTAAAATAGATTAATTTGTTTTGAGGCTAATTTCATCCTTGAACTTTCTGATTCCTGCTTTCAATAATTCACATTTAAAACAAAGTGAATCATTAGCCTGATCTCAGCTGTGTTGAGATATGTTACTTTTTTTAGCAGTGATTGCAATTATTTCTGTTGTGTGGTCACAATGGTTGAGTCCTGTGCTCCAAATTATTGATCCAATTGGACCACAATTCCTCTCTGAGTTTTCAAAATGGTTTTTCAGTTTTATGCGCAGATATTCTACGCTAGCAAAGCCTTTTCAGGGCTCCTGGCATTTATTTTAAGTGATTCCAAAGCAAGGCAGAATTGAACACTGTTTCTTTTCTGTTGCTCTCTCTCTGTACCTGCAGCATTTAAGGTTGTTTTCCATGAGAATAACTCTTTTGCATGGGAAAAAGTTTAATAGATGTAACCAGACGGCATTTTTAATTTTGCTTGTTGAGATGCTGAAGGCAGGTTTTTGAGAACAGAAGCTGTTGTCAAGGCAGCTTCCAGTCCCTCTGAGATCCAAATAAAAAAAAAAAAAAAAAAAAGCTGTTTCAAGGATGTTAACTTTCCTCATACCCTGGGCAAAACTTACTAGTCTTTCTCCTCCATTCTTCCTCCAGCAACCCACCTTGTGTGCCATGGGCATCTCAGGCATTGAGTCACAGTCTGTTGAGACCAGTGCTGTCATCAAGTCTTTTTCCCTAAGGGAGCTACTGGAAAATAATACTGGGTGTAGTGCTTTGGATAACCGGCCTGCACAGTCTGTGCATGTCTAAGTTGAGTAAGCTTATGTGTTTTACTAGCCATCATTTTCCTAACACTGATGTCCCTCCATTCAATGTGAATCCGGCTACAATCAAATTGTATAGTTCTGATGGCAGAAACTATCAGCTGGGAAAGCAGAGGGAGATATGAGATTTTTTTCTCATGTTCATACAGTATGTATGCATTTTCAGTTGGCATGGCACTTTCAAGGGAACTTTACGTACTCTTTTGTGATAAGATATTAATAAACAGTATTGTGAGTGTAGGAATAATGCACCCTGTTTTTCCCCCTATGTTGCTATTTAATCCAGTTCCCACTTAGACTGGGATGTATGTTATATATCCAGAATTTTAACTGTAAAAAAAATCAGAATACTTTTGCTTGATTTCTAAAGTGGATTTATTGAAAAGTGTCATTCCAAACACCGACATTGGGAACTTTGTGCTTCTGTGGTTCAGCTGGTGCAGGAACTGGTTGATGTTGGTTACCACAGTTGCAACTCTTGGACTTCTTTTTCAGAACTTTCCCATTCGGAAACTGATCTGTTTTAGCATCAGGTAGACCTGCAGCTTGGGTTTGGCTTGACAAAATGATAAGAAATCAGATCTCGCCCCTCCCAAGACTTCTACAGAAATTTCAAGGAGAAAGCATGAAACTATTTTTTTATTTCTTCTGGGAACAAGTGGAGAATCAAGGTTCTGAGAATATAAGTCTACTTCATCTGAGAATGCTTAAAAATGCAATAATTTTTTTTTTTCTTTGTGTTGTCATTTTGGTACAATTGCTGGCAGCTAAAGTAACCATATTTCTTCATATTTTAGATTGCCAATATTTGGTTTTTTTGATTGATTGTAAAAACTGTGGAAATTTTTAGGGGTATGGATCTAATCACTGCCTGAAACTCACTCTTCAACTTCAGAGAAAAAAAAAAAAAAATTCTTGATGAATTTCTAATTAAAACATGAAAAAAACAAAAAATTTCAAAGGATACTGTAAAAACAGAGGCACAAGCATTTTTCCTGTGAAAGCACAAACACAAAACGGGGAAGTGATTTAGGGCTTGCAAACCAAGGGGAAGGAGAGCATTCCTGTGGAAAAGAAACAACCATTGATGTATTTTTTTTTTTATTCTCTGTTCCTGACAGATGTGAAGATGCAACATTGTTGGGGAATAAAAAAAATAATAAACTGAGGTCTGAAGAGACAGAATAATTACACAATGCCATGCAGAGGTAACCAAACCTTAGGTAAGCTCAAGTGTCTGTCTTTCCCTAGCACTGTGGTGCAGATATCTGGTCTTTCCGACTGTGCCTGTGCTGCAGAGCAAGTGTTGTTTGAAGACTGGGTACCATAGTCACAGAACAGAATCATTAAGGTTGGAAACAACCTTCAAGATCATCAAGTTCAACTGTCTACTAAATATTATCAGGAACACTAAACCATGTCCCGAAATCTACAAGGGAGCTTATTAAAACCAACCCCAACCCAATTCCACAGCAGCTTTCCTTCAGCCTCTGTCCCCGTGTTTCCAGAATGAATGAGAAGATAATGGAAATACTTTAATCTTGGACTATTATGGTCACAGAGGTGAAATTCAGCCAGAGCTCATGAAGGATGGTTTTGCACCAGTTTCCCTCCCACAGAATGGAGATGGCTGTACTTCCTTGCCTCAAGGAACATTCAATCACGATCTAGAAAGTGTCATCACTGACAATAATCAGTAAAAATCTCAACACCTATCATTCATGATATTGATTCTCGTGGTCAAATAGGTAATCAGCCTTTTTTTTTATTTTTTCTGCTTTATGTCTCAATTTACTCTTTCACTTTAGTGCCTAAAATCAGTATTGAACTTTCTTTAACCTGGTGGAAAAACCATGTTCTTTTTCTAAGCAAGAAGCAAACCAACCAAAAGGCTTATCTATTTATTTATAACTTTTCCATTTACAAGACTCTTTTTGTCAATATGGCTCAACTGCTATCCTGATACGATTGTAGGAAATATTTTTAATTCTGTTAAATGAGACTGATTAATCTTGACTTGCTTTTCACCAAATTTTCTATAGTTAGATGATGGACTTTGGAAGCTAATCATCTCAGAGGAGAGCTGCTACAGGCTAATTCATAATACATTTTGTATCACTTGGCTGTTGATGTAAATTTTAAGATCGCATTTTCTCTCCTTTTCCATGTCTTGCAACAAACATTAGAATCTGTGCAGTATGTGTGGAAGAAAATTGAAAATGATCAGCGTGAAGAGGTGTTTGTTCTTGAACTGCTTTGCCTCCCCTTGTTTTGAGAGAGGGAAGATGTGACCTGTATCTGTACCACCACACTGCTTCACACTGCAGTGCTGGTGGGAAGCCTTCAAGACTATTTGAATCATGAGTTGAGGATGGCGGCAAGACTGGCCATAAATCTCCCCTTCCCAGTACGTGCAGATTTTGAGCTTGCAAATGCAACTTGCTGTGGCTGAAGAACACTTTACCAAACCCTGATCGGCACCTGGGCCAGACTGGGAGATGCATGCCGTGAGACACGTTTGCCCAGTTGTTCGTGCCCTATATTCAACTCAAACACCCGTTTTGGATGGGGATAAGACATTTTTTTAATTCACTCAAGGGACTGCTGTACTTTTCAGCTCGCTGGATTTTCTCTACGATGGGTTGCTTTTGTAAATGCATCGTTTGATATTGATATTGTATCCTCAGTGGCATATTGAGTCAATTCAATGGATTTTAGGAAAAAAATCCTATAAGAAACAGGGAATACTGTGTGATCATTTTCATGTCTTTCAGTTAAGAAGAAATGAAGTGATTTCCTGGCAATGTATAATAAATGATTAAAATGGAGTAGTTAAATGTCCCTTGCAGTCTTTTGATGCACCATGTAGATCTTTGTCTGCTATCAGAATGAACAGTGCTATACTGTTATCTTGCCAGTGTAAGCTGAGATTTCTTCCTCTCTCTCTCAGAGTCTGTCCTAAATACAGCTAGAAGTTTTTATCTATACAGCACCTGAATTACCTCAGCTTTCTGTTTTACTTGGATCAACGATACTAATGATTTTAAACACAATGATTCATGTCTGGACTTTATTAAGTGACATTCTCAGGCTTCAAGCTATCCCTCCCCCCTTTTTTTTTTCCAGATTATATTCTTTTGTTTTCTCATAGGAAAGTTACACAGTATAATTTCACTAATGCTCTCAAATCTAGTTATGGATACTGCACCCCTGTTTTCCTATTAAAAGTATAAAGCATATATGGAAGAACACTTTTTCAAGTAATCGCGGTTGATTTTGTTGAGAAACTAATTTCCCTATTGACACCACCATCACCTCCACAGTTACTGGAAAAAAAACAAGTAGAAAACTGCTTAAATTCAGTATACTTCATTTTATGTGAATTTTCAATCCTCTCTTGGCTCCCCCAAAATGCAAAAGTAGTTCTGCTTCTTGACTACATTAAAAAAAAAAAAAAAAGAAATACAGCAGCATTTCTTAATTTTCTGTGCAGGTCTAAGCCTGGCATATATTTTTGATACCCTTCTGCGAAGGTGCACTAATTACCATTTATCACCATCCATGACAATGCTGTATCATGAGTAATAGTTGATTTAAATTCAGCTGACAACGTCAATACATCTGGCTCAGGGCACCAAATAATTACCAGGTGATAGTTATTACTGGCCACTGAATGGGTTATATTGAAGCAAACTAAGAATAAAATACCCTGCTCTTTTGCAAATCTTTCGCAGTGCAGTGTTCTTGTAGCAAGTCATAACATCATCCTAATTCCTCACAAGCTATCCTTCCCACCTTACTTAATACAAATGACATGACAATCAATGTCACAGATTCTTTCTTCGTGGATTATTATTCTAGTTAATTCCACATGTTGCATCCTCAGCAATATCCAAAAACCATGCCTTGCTGTTCTCAACTGATGAAAGCTTGGGTGTGTGGAAGATGTTGACTATTAATCAGATAGACAAACCTTTTCTTTTTTTTTTTTTCTTTTTTTTTTTTTTAATTTTCAAAAAGGAAATGAAAGAATTGGAAGAATCAACACACTTCCTAATTATTGTGAGATAAGGGTTTCTGGAAAAGCAAATATAAATGCTTATCACTCTTACTTATGCATTTGTTAAGACTGGTTTTGCAGTAGTCTCACTCTTATTAAGAGATTAAATTGACCTGGATGTGGGCTTTTTGCTCTGTGCATAATTCATGGTACTCATCATCAGGCAGAATCTTGAAAATTTATACCAGAAAAACTGAGGTTGTGCAAACAACTAGAAACAACAGCAGCGTCTGGAAGTTGATCGCTGCCCTGCATGTGACCAAAGCCAGCTTTGCCTGTTGATGTCAGAGGAGCAGAAAGGTTTTTTTTTCCAGCCACCATTCCCATCTCTCTGCAGTCCTCTGCTAACCACATCTTCACTAAATCTGACCTCATCTGCTCTCTGCTTTATTGCTTTGTGGCTGGGTATGAGTCTCTGAAGTTTTATTTTTTGTCTGTATGTAGAATATAGGAGTTAATGTGGTGGACAGTGTGGTGTACCTATTAGGTGTAAACCAAGACTGGAACAAGATAGTTGTCATCCTCAGGATGGGTTGTATGAGACCCTCTCCCTTCCAAAGCAAAAAAAATCAATGACCCTGCTGAGGTGTACTTCCAGCAGTGAAACAACACTGGGAGCTTTAAATGTCCTCATGCTTCCCTGCAT
Organism: Todiramphus chloris collaris; assembly: GCA_025345505.1. Classification (NCBI taxonomy): domain Eukaryota; kingdom Metazoa; phylum Chordata; class Aves; order Coraciiformes; family Alcedinidae; genus Todiramphus; species Todiramphus chloris. Next base: position 3,231,121 of record JANVCC010010369.1, read on the forward strand.
TAATTCCTGCTGAGCAGCTTGGAAAGCTCCAGTGGGTGCAGAAACTGCTTTAAAGGAAAGAACACGGTAAATAATACTGGTTTGTTCTTGTATAAATCAGCCGGAATACATCCAGGAGTTGATTTTGGTGACAAAACTGCTTTTTAAGTTTTATTTTCTAACCTACAAGAGTTAATAGGACGTTCAGGAAGTGGAAAGCTTGATTTTTCTTCTTCTTTTTTTCTCTTTTGGACATCCTGTGAGCAGCAAATGACCTTTCTAGGTCTGGTGCAACAGTTGTGCCTCACATACCCAGGGACAAGCACCCTGTCCTCTAACATCTGCCCTAATAAATTGTGAACATCATCGTCCCTCTCTGAGTTCTTGGAGTCCATGTTTGGGAAATTGATTTAGGTTCATATCAGGTCTGAGCATTTGTTGTTTATTTGTTGTTGCTGTTTCTTAAGTATTTCTTTCAGCCTCACTGCTGACTTAGTGCACCACTGGATGTGCAAATGTGTGGAGGAGGTACGGTGTCCATTGCAAGATGGAATAAATACCACTGGTTTGGTCAGATTTTCCTCCTGTGGAAATCTATAGGTATCTGGGAGCAAGAGATCTGTAAAGGATTTGAGACCTGTTCACGAACACCTGCAGCTCCACCTTCTTGCCCTAGTTGCTGGCTGGTTCACTTAACAGCAGGCACCTTTCTGTCTGGGCTGTAGATTTGAGACAATAATCATTTCATAATCTAAGATTTCAGAGGAACTTCCCCTGCATTGATCTTCCATTTGTGAAGCTCTGCTGTTAAATTAACTGCTGACAATGTCACATAGAATTGGGGTGAAGATTAATGTGTTCTACATGGATTAAATTTTTCAGACCGGAATGCTCATGCAGTACTAAGCACCCCCTTGGCAGTGCCACCTCTGAGTTAATGGTGTAGCACAGGATGACAGCTTAGTTCTTCTAAAATCCTTTCTATTGCTTTTTTTTTTTCCCCCACTTTTTTTTTCTTTTTTTTTTTTTTCTTTTGGAGCTTTATGTAGTAGATGGCATAGTAATATATCACAAGCTTGTGACCAAAGAGCTTCTCTCTTATTAGGGAACTCTAAACCTGTTTTAACAATTTCTGCTCGAAATGTTGGTTGGTATCTGCATGAGTTTTCTTTAACGTTTCTGCCTTGCTGCTTCTTGTAACTTCCCCTTATGTCACACCCTGTCAGTGTGATGACAGGTCTCAGTGCTCAAAGCATCAACCAACACCTGATACACCCAGATCTGGGAAAATCCCTCAAACAGCAGCTGCAATTCTTGACCTAAACCGAGACTCTCAGAACCAAACCGCAGGGAGCAGCGTACTGGAGGCACTCTTCCTTCAAGTCATTCACACATCAAACTGCTGTGTACAGAAGGAGGGAGAAGGGAATTTCTTGGCTATATATTTTTCTCTTTTTTTCCTTTGCCTCATGATGATCTGTCCTCAAAGCATTTCATACTGGTAGATATCAGCTTTCATAAATCACCAGCATTTACCTTTGTCAAAATTAAAATGAATGTCCCAGTGATGATGTGGGGCACAGATACTTGTGCCAGAATAGCTACCAGGAAGACATGGAATCCAGCGAAATATAATATTTAAAACTGCAGTGGCTGGTGCACATAAATACATAGAAATATGTTTATAAAATCACAACATTTGGTAATTGCTCCCAAAATTATTTATATATGGACTTGCAAATCATAGCAAAGAGGGATGGCATTTCATTAAAGTAAACAAGTGAACAAAACAAACGTCCCTTTACTGAACTTGGTCCAAAATGTGACAATTATCATGATACAGCTTTTGAATTTTATTTTTTTTTCCCCCTAATCATGTAATTTTCAGTTTCACTTTTCATAGAATCTGGCTTTTCACAGTAGCTGTGAAACAAACAGCTTTATTTCAACAATGAGTCCCTGTGGGATAAGCAAATATATAGGACAGAGTAATTTTTTTTTTTTTTTCCTGTCGTTTGGTATAGCTTGCAACTGACTGTTTATTTGACAGTCTGCGTGGAGTGACACACAGAGGATCCTTATGGGTCTAAGTGAATAGTTGGAGACATTGACATGACCATAATTTAGGAGGAAGGGGGGGGAGATAAAAGAGTAGAATAATGGGCAAAGTAGCAGTGCATTTGTTTATCACTTTTACCAAACATCATTCCTCCTATACAGCTTCTTGTTACTTCCTGTTCCACTTCCAGTAACCCCACAAGCTCCTACCTCCATTTTCCCTGCCCTTTTTAAATGACTGTCCTTCCCTTAAGGACTGAAGTCTTTGTTGAATGCAAATGCTTCCTCCAGCCTTGGGAAAAATAATAATAAAAAAAAAAGCTCGGTAGGTTTCCTAAGGATTAGATTTATATTACAGCTTATATGTAAAGGGAAGGGCTTTAAAAAAAAAAGATAAAAAAATATTGCTGCATAGTATTGGAAATGCCTGAAATTTTGTGTGCTTGAAAGAATGTAAAAGTTTTGATGTCAGGCATGTAAAGTGACAAAAAATGCCCCCAGAAGAGGATTTCTGGTCTCGTTCTGAGCATTGCCATTATGGTACAAGCTTTTATTACGCAATTGCTTACTATCACTTAAGGTAATGTAACACTAGAAAGAAGCAGTAGGTCATCATCACCCATGGGACAAAGGTACTGGACCGCTAACTGGGGGCTTTAAAGGGTACTTTAAAACAGAGGGCACTGGAAACAGGTGTGTTCTGGATTCAGGAATGGGCTGTTCAATCCCCCTTTTGGGCTCCCTTTCCCTTTTTTTCCTAAACCTACCCAGTTTTACTGCCAATTCATGGTTGAGCTAAATCCAAACCTATACTTGCATGTGTATGAATAGAAGTTGTTTTACCAAAGGCAGATTCTGGGATGTGGGGGTAAAGAGTTCATGCAAAGGCCATACTCCTCTTTGCCAATTTTCACATTGTTACACCAAAGCATGAGGCACAGAAGTTCCAGTAAATCATTATCCTGTCTCCTTTGCTGTTCCATATTATGCATTTTCCATTGTAACTCCTTTCATTTATGTGGCGGAATTGTTTCTGTTGTTGTTCCAACTTAACGGCTGCCATTCCTTTTCCTACCTTTTATTAGTTCTTGGTTTCTTTCCTATGTGATCCCACAGCCCCCCTATTTTTATAGACATTGTGTTAACCTAAAGTTTAAATGAACGGTATATGGAGTGTGGAATTCCCCCGCAAAACCACCATGCTGTTGTGATTTTTCGTGTGGGGCATAAATGCCTCCTGACTTCATCTCCTTCTCTCCCCCCCCCCCCCCCCACCACACACCCCCTTCCTTTATGTAAAGGATGCAGAAATAAAATTAAAACTCTCTCAATAAAATCTTTACCTGTCAAATAGCACAATTTCAAGCCAGTGTAGCCTGCCAATGCTCTTGATTCCACTCCAGGAGCTGCAAATAAGAGAGGATATCTTCAGTAATGATCTTTTATTTTGAGGCTCCTGTCATTCTTCTGAATATATTTTGCAAAAGGAAAGCAAAGAAAGAGCTAACAACAAAACAGGCTCCCATCGTGTTTCTTAGTTCCTTTCTTGCTACTTATGCAAGCAAGGATGTCACTGTAAGAGAAAAACTCCATGAGGTCTCAAAAAAGCCATTATTCCTACAATGTTTACAAGCCTCCCTCGAGTATAAAATCCAGACCATTGCACAGGTGGGAGCAAAGGTCTGAGGGCTACTGAAACTCTGCATTTCAGCAATGCATCACATTGAAAAGAAGCACCTGTGTTTCATTATTTTGTGCTGACGTGCTCCTTCCGTGGTCCAGGGGTCAGGTATCTCTTGCACCTTACTTTAGCTTGTTCCTGCGCAGCGAGAATCCTGACGTTCAAAGCACATTTGCATCATTTCTGGTAGAGGGACAGACCATTCAGACGAAGGTTTAAATTCTGGAAAAGAGTACCTGCCAGTTTGCAGTGCATCATGCCTTCTTGCTGATAATTAGTTGATTTGTTCCTGAACCTGAATAGCCTCAATGAAGCACGAGGCTAAAATTAAGCATAAAATATCCTAAAGACTCCAGCAAGACAATGACAAGGGAAGACTGGAGAGAATGTGAATTAATGGAAAAGAACAAGAAGTCAAATCCCATGGATGCAAACTGCTGCATTCTTTATATTTGGATAGACCTAATTTTGTGAATCCCCAATTTCCCCTGAAACACTTATTGACCAGAATTCCAGTTCTGTGTATTATCCTTAACAATAATATGCATGAGTTGGATCAAGGGCGCTCTCAGTGAGTTTGCAGATGACATCAATTTGGGCAGGAATATTGTATCTGCTTGAGGGTTGGGAGGCTTTACAGAGGGACCTGGACAGGCTGTATCCATGGGCTTAGGACAATAGGATGAGGTTCAAGAAGACCAACTGCTAGGTCCTGAACTTGGGTCACAACAACCCCAGGCAACGCTACAGACTTGGGGAGGAGTGGCTGGTGAGGTCACACCTCAGATTCCAGGTTCAGTTTTGGACCTTTCACTCCAGAGTGCATTGAGTGGATGGAGCGTGGCCAGAGAAGGGCAATGGAGCTGGAGAAGGGTCTAGAGCACAAGTGTGGTGAGGAGTGGCTGAGGGATCTGGGATTGTAGAGCCTGGAGCAAAGAAGGCTGAGGGGAGACCTTCTGTCTCTCGACAGCTCCCTGACAGGAGATTGGAGCCAGGGGGGGTCAGTCTCTTCTCCCAGGGAACAAGAAACAGGACAAGAGGAAACATCCTCGAATTGCATAAGGGGAATTTTATGTTGAACATGAGGAAGAATTTATTCCCATGAAGGATGGTCAAGGCCTGGCCCCATAGAATTTTAGAGATCCCCCATCCCTGGAGGGATTTAAAAGACATGTAGGTGTGACATAGTAGTGGTCTTGACAATGTCAGGTTTACAGTTGGACTAGAGGATCTGAAGGGTTTCTTCCAACCTAAATGATTCTAGAGTTCTATGATTCTATCATTCTGTAAAGTAGAAAGTAAGAACAAGACTGCAAGCCTGTGTCAGACCTTAACACATTTGGATCATTCCTAATCTTCTGAGACCCAGGTTCATGATTCAGAGCTTTGCAACATTAATAAATTTTAAGTGTAAGTTTAATCTTAAGCCCTAATTTTCCACTGCTTAGTCGCAGTTTCCATGTCAGTTGTACGTTGTACCCAGCAGCTGACTAACAGTATAAACACTTACTGCAGGGCAACAGTTCAGAAAAACAGTGTAATCTAATTCAGACTGAGACACCTTAAGGGTCTAGATTTCAGGAAGAAACTCCATGGGTGCCTACATCCATGGTTTTTTCAGCTTATTTAGTGGTCTCCTTGTTCAGAAGGAAGTCAGGTCAGCAAAGAGGTGTCTCCTGATATCAGGAGACCAAGCATGCAGTACCAGGACCTCTCATGAGCTCTGTTGTCTAGTCCTGACCTGACCTGTCTAATTATCCTGCACTAGTTAGTGTATAGTACTAATCTTTTACACAATAGCCTAGTCATTAAAAAGCAGCTTAGGATGTGGGGGATGTTGTTGGGTTGGACTATATGGTCTCCAGACATCCCTTCCAACTCCAGCACTTCTGTGATCCTGGGATTTTGTGAAGCCTCCCAAAAGCGAAGGCAGGAGTGGTCAGGTCTGTCATTCTGAGAGCCTAAACTGTCTGTGAGAGTACGAGGTTATGTTTATATTTTAACCCCATGTCTCAGTTTCCCCAGTGGAGATCTTCTGCTAAGATGGTTTTAAATGAAAGGGTTCAAGAGTGTACCTATGACCAGCTTACAAGAAATCCTCATCTCCTTGTCTTTGGCTTGAGTGATCTGAGTGAAAAAGAAAAGTTACGCCCTGTTGACATCAGTGACCATCATCTCTGTCCTATGTGTTTTCAAAGGACCCAAGACAGGGTTTCATCCAGAACCAAGAAAGAGGCAAAATGACACATGAAGACAACCAGATGAGCTACAGCAGGAGTCTGGCAATGGGAATCTCCAATCACAGCTAAGAGTCCTCAGCAGTGAGATTGGACCAAGAAGGTTGATTGTACCGAACCTGTAATTTTGTACACGTGGTGGTGGAAAGCTGTTTGCACCCTGCCTTCATCATGAAGATCTATTGAGTCTTGCATGCCTAAATTCCTTACGTCACATCTGTGCTTTGGTGAGGTCAATAAATAAGGTCCACCCTTATCCAGCACACGTCCAAAAACCCAGTGAAAACATCCCCTTAAAACTTGAGTCTGGCTGCTTTTGAGGTGGCTCAGAATGCCCTCAAGTTCCAGGGAGGTCTGACCTCCAGGGAGTTGTGTGCCTACAGCTCCCATCATCCACGAAGGAGCACCATTTGTCCAGTGTTCTGTGTGAGAGTCCTCACCTTTCCCTCCTATTGGAAGGCAGCTGCTGGCTTTTGAAGCATTCATATGTACTACATTAAGGTAGTTATTAATAGGGAACTGAATTCTCCACCTCCCTTTTCCCAGGAGCACATCCTGCTGCCTGCCTGGAGCCAAGCTCCCTTTTGCTTCCTGTCCTGGTAACAGCAAGAATTATGTTCTTGGTTGCATGGGGTCCCAACAGCTATTACAGAAAGAGTGGAAAATGGTTTTATACATGCTTTCCCTCTGTCCCCATAGGAGGATGTCTAAGTGAGTAGTTTCACACCTTAAGCACCACCTTCACTGAGACCTAACCTTCATCTGCAGTCAGCACCACTCATGAAACACCTTCTTTTGGGCCTTTTGGGGTCTATGGTTTAAACCTGCACTGGTTGATGTACTGACTCCATGTCCAAGCCTCCTAATTGTGCATGCTGTACTAGCAGAACTGGGGCAATGCTGCTCATTTATGGCGCTGGATGACAGATTTTGAGTGTTAGAGATTAAAAGTATCACAAAGCACAGAAACCTGCCATGTCACCTCTCCTGAAAGCCCTTGTTCAGTACATGAATGTCTCTTATTAGCAGTAATGAACAGTTTTCTTTCCAAATGAGAATTAAGTTCTCTTGGGTGGCTAGATGTGTAAATATTGCATGAAAGTCCTGAATTTTAGAGATCCTGGTATTCCCACTAAATCCAAGGGATCTGATGCTCGTCATTTTTACAAAGACAGGAACATTAGGGCTAAATTGGAGCCACACTGTGAAAATCAGTACCAGAAGTGGAAGCGAGGGTTGAGATTAATTAGATTAACACACACACATATGAAAGAAAGAAAAGAAAAGGAAAAGAAAAGGAAAGGAAAGAAAAGGAAAGGAAAGAAAAAGGGAAGGGAAGGGGAGGGAAGGGGAGGGAAGGGAAGGGAAGGGAAGGGAAGGGAAGGGAAGGGAAAAGGGAAAAGAAGAAAAGAAGAAAAGAAAAGAAGAAAAGAAGAAAAGAACAAAAGAACAAAAGAACAAAAGAACAAAAGAACAAAAGAAGAAAAGAAGAAAAGAAGAAGAAAAGAAGAAGAAAAGAAGAAAAGAAGAAAAGAAAAAGGAAGAAAAGAGAACCATTTTCTGTACTGTGCCCATTTTATTAACTTGGCCTTTGTGCATTATGGTTGACAGGAATAAAAACAGCTCTGATTTCTTGTTAGTATTACATGTTAAACACTTTGCTTCATCCTTGGAGTTCATAGCAATTTATTGGTTTTTCTTCTTGGAAATAAATATGTGAAATATCCCATAAGATTAGGCCTCATTATTCTGCAACAGGAGGTATATTGTGCTGGGTTTGCTAAGCACAGCAAAGTAGACACCCAATTTTTACGTAGTGTGATTCCATTATAAGCCTGTAAACCTCTGTAATCACAACACCTGCCTTCTTAAAATGCATGTATGACAATCTAAAATGCTGCTGCTGTTTCTATGGTCACTTTCTGGAGGTGAAACATGTCGAGGAGACACCTTCAGAGAAGAAGCTGTGAGTATCAGTTATCATCTTCAGAGGCATCTTGAAGAACTCGTCTTGTTCTGGGGACTGTGTTGAAGCGTAAGCTCTTGAAATGGTCTAGAGTTAGCCAGGGGCAAGGGAATAATGTCTATATATGAGGATAAGACAAGGAAGACTAATTGCACTTCAGGGAAATCCTGACTTGGATGATTATATCGTCAGAATCATTGATCTTAGTTTTGCTATCCCTCTCTCTCGAGGGAAAGAGGAGATTCTTGTATGCTATAAGCTAGAGAAGGAACGATACTAAATACCATTTTCTTTATATAACTAACTATCATGGGAATTGGGTGCAAAAGAATGTTTGCTTCTGAGAGAAAAGGAAAATGTTTTATAAAGGGAAAAGGTATATATTTTGTTCAGTGCCTGCAGGATTTAATCATAACCCAAAGGTGCCACTTGTATTTATTTTATGGGGCTAACATCTGTGTTCTGCAATGTAATTGGGATTTCAAGTTCAACGTGAAAGAGCTCTGTTTATTTTTCCACTGTCTTAGATTATTCCCCTGTTTGTGCTAATTGCCCCTCTGTGCATGTGGTCCATATTGTCTAACTCTTGCACTAGATAACTTCATTTGTGCTATGCTCATCTCAAACACACCTGCAAAAATCTGTAACGGCTTTTAAAGCTGAAGATGTTCCCCTAGCTCCCTGTAGCACAACAGTCACGACTACCTGAGGTATCATCCTGAAAGATAGGGTAATTACAGATGAATATACGGAGGGAAGGAATACCGTGGTAGATAAAATATAACCATTTAAGTATTTGGAGCAATCTGGACCAAATAGCAGTGGTTAATGTCATCGACCTCCTGGAATTACTGAGTTATTTCTACCACCTCCTTTCTTATTACTTAGACATACACAGTGCTGTGAGTTTAATCTAGTTTAACAAATAAAACAGTTATTTTGCTTGGAACAAAACCTTCCCACTCTGAATTTTGCAATTCTTAGAATACCTTTCACTGGACACAAGCTGAGAAGCAAATGTGAGTTAGATAAAAGTGCTATGTTTTGGTCTGGGAGAAGGTTGCCTAACAGCTGCGTGCAAGGACAGTTGTAACTGGGAATGCAAAATGCCCAGGACTCTTTTATTGTTTGGTTGTTTATCAGGGGTTATTTGAGATACTGTTTGTGTGATGGATTTAGTTATGAATGCTAACAGCTCTCTAGGAAAAATCCAAAAGCACGCAGAACTGGGTCTATGCCTGATGAATCTTAAAATTCTTTACCACGGGATTTTACTCTAAAACCTGAAAACACCAGATTTGCTGACCTGATGCTGCTGCTTTGCATCATTCTGACAGCTCGAAGCAGGCTTAACTGGCCAATTGAGGATTCCATTTTTTAAGGCTATAATGACTCTTATGATAACCTGCTCTGGCTCTTGTCTCGGGGTCAGAGTATGACATGTTGACTTTCTGCTAATTCCCTGCATGGTAGAACAGCTTTCTAGGGTCAAAGGCATGGTAGGATGAGAGGGGCAGAGGCTGCTGTAATTCCCACTGAGTATCACTAATGCTAGGAGAGAGTGTACTTTAACAGTCCCCTTTTGTTTCTTACTATGGCACTTGGCAGTTCCTAGGTATTTGCTCTCTTGCCCCTCTGTTCTTGAGAGCAAAGACATACATTTTGGAACACAGCTGAAAGAAAAAGGCTTCAGGATCTGAAACTTTATGATGGTGCATTGTCAGGATGTGGTATGGTCACTCACACCTGCGCAAGTGCCTGAAGTCTTGTATGCAAGAATGAAAAGAGAATTCTGATGAGGAAGAGCATTTTATAAGCACTTATGATTAAGGCTATAAATGATTCCATAATGTGCAAAGCCATGCAGACTGAGGCCTGATATCTCCACATGAATAAGTGATTCTCGCTTTTTATTCTGCTCAGCATACACATTTGAGATATTTTCAGTAAGGAGCAAACACATTCTGCTGAAGAAAACCATCTATTTGCATCCTTGTAATCTTTGCACAGCTGTATATCATGATTTCTGATCTATAGAGTTCTTCTGAAATGGATGAATCTGGGACACCTGAAAGTCAGCTGAAGATGTGTAGGCAACAGCTCTGCACAGGCTGCTTCGGTTCATTTCCTGTAATACAGGACTCTGATATGGTTTGTTGATTTGTCATTGTCAAGAAGTGTGCAAGAAGGCTAATAAATACAGCTAGGCTGCTTTTCTAATCTCCAGTGTCATCGGTATTGCCCCTTCCTTCCATCTCATGTTATTAATCAGTTTGCAAGTATGTTTTCATGAAAACAGGGTATTCCATGGCACTGAGACTTGATAGTTTCTCACCTTTCCAATTTTATGCAAGTACACATATTCCACAAGGCAGCATATTCCTCTTCACTACTGAACTATTTAAATTTTTGTAGGTGAAGGCACAGAAACCAATTTGCTTTTCTTCTTTCCATTTTATTTTATTTTATTTTATTTATTTTATTTTATTTTATTTTATTTATTTTATTTTATTTATTTTATTTTTCTAATTTTTTTTTTTTTCACTGCACAAGAAAGCAAAATCAACAAGAATTCAGGAGGATTTTTTGTGGCTTTTTGACACTGGAACAGGTCACTACTGAGGTGAGACCATATTCATGAGCCTTGAAATATCTACTTGCTAATTGCTTGTGACAAGAAAGCTCAGTAAAAATGAAGGGAGTTGTCTTAAGGTGGAAAACAACATAGTTATCTGGGAGTTTAGAATACAAATGTGAAACTAAGCTTCACTTCAAGCAGGCAGTAAACACGTCATCTCGTAAGACCACTTCTCTGAAGTTTGTAGTAGACAGCAATTTACGTTAAAGGAAGTTAAAATGGTATGCGAATAGCCTTTCGAATGATATTTTTCTTGTGAAATGTCAAAGTTAAATACATGGCAAACAGAATAAAAATGTCACAATACTATTAAAGCTCCAAAGAGGTTCAGCATGAACTGAATGCTGGGGAAAATTTAGTGTCTATTTTATTCTTACTGGTTTGTCCATCTTCAAGAATTACTCTGGAATTCTTGATAACGGATGGAAAGAGGGTTATTAGGAAGTGCTTTGAGTTGTCTCTTTTTCCCTTGTGTGGAAAATTTACATTGCTCTAAAGGACATAGCCATTTGTGCTGCTTCCCATGTGTATTTCTATAAGAAAGATGAAGAGGGTCATCCTGAAAGCCCATGTTTCCTCTGTGTCACTAAAAATACGGGTATCTTTTTGCCTTCCAGCTTGTTAGTTCTGTGACAGATAGCAGTGTTATTTTTAAAGGTAGCCCACCCAGCTCTGCCCCCTTGTGAGAACACCCCGTGTGTGGGTTGGTCAGATGATAACCATGTGGAGCTTTGTGTGGGCCCTTAGTCAAATGGGCGCGAGTATCGTTACTCAAATGAGTATTCATAGCCACTACTTGCTTTATTTTTTTCTAGAGCAGCAACAAAATGGCAGAGACGACAGCTGCCACATCATATACATACACACACTCCTACACAAACTATGCTTTGTACATCAGAAGCAGCATAAATACCATGGCATGTGGCAGTTACCATGGCAACGTGTTTTTTTAATGAATAGCAGATGGAATAGGCATGTAAAACTTACATAAGTTGTTAGTAATTTGTAAGTTACTGCAGACCAGCTACTGCAGTAAACTTTTTGTTTTCACTGTTTCTATTTTTTCCACGTACTGTGTTCAGTCACTCCTTTTCTTCCCACTGAGTTTACCCTGATCTGGAATATAGGCTATGGTGGTGCATAATAAATAGCAATGGCTAATTTTTTTTGTGGGTGAGGTTCCATAATACAGACAACACAGGAAATAATACAATTTAGTGCTTTTTAAATGCATATATATATTTATTAAATTATTGTGATGTAGACTTTAATGGTAATGACATAAAACATAGCAAAAACACAGTAGATTAACTTTCTAGTTGCAAGCTCCTTCTGAGTGGAGAGTATGCATTAAAAATGGGGTGGACAAGTGAAACTACCTGCATGAAAATTCATGTTTTGTTTCACATTCTGTCTATGGCTTATTAAGAGACAGGATTCAATCGTTTACTGATCAGCAGAGAAAGATAATGGCAAATGCTCCTCACTGTAAAATTTAGCCAGTGGAATGCTGAAAGAAGGATTCTTTCTCAACAGTTGAGGTGTGAGCTCCTTAGGAGAAAGTAATAATTGGCTTGGTCTTAACGGGCAATATCAGACAAGAATAAAGGCAGAACTGGAGTGAAAATGGAGCTCCCTTGACTATGTGAGTAGCTCACTCACCTGCAGCATTGCCCTGACAAACCATATAGGACAAAATCAGCTATGATGTTAAGTTCCTAAATCCTATCTCAGTGCATGGTAGAAATTAGGCGCTTACACTTTCCTAAACATTTTTCTGACCTCAAATTACTGGTTATTTGAGCGGCCTCTGGGGAAGGAGTTAACAGACATGCATGGCTAACATTTTCAGGACGCTATAAAAGAGATGGTACTCTTGACTTGGGCCAGTTACCCTTGGCATTTGATGGCTTTTGTGTGTGTCACTTAAGCTCATTTAATTCTGGGTTACAAGAGTGATCTTGTTCCTCGGTCTTTCTTGCTGTAAATCTACTCTTGATCTTCCTTTTGCAATCACTTTTCTGACTTCTTCAGCATAGAATCATCAAATCATCGAACGTTTTGGGTTGGACCCTTTCCAGGTCATCTAGTCCAACTCTCTGCAGAGAGCAGGGACATCTGCAACTAGAACAGGTTGCTCATAGCCCTCTACAACCTCACCTGGAATGGTTCCAGGTATGAGGCTTCTAGCGCATCTCTGGGCAGCCTGGGCCAGTGTTTTACCACCTTGGAAAAAATTTTGTCCTTCTATCTAGTCTAAATTTCCCCTCTTTCATTTTAAAACCATCACCCCTTGTCCTGCCAAAAAGATTGTCCTCATCTTTCTCCTAGGTCCCCTTTAAGTTCTAAAAGGCCACCAGAAGGTCTCCACAGAGCCTGCTCTTCTCCAGGCTGAACAAGATCAACTCTCCCAGTATGGCCTCCCAGCAGAGGAGTTCCAGCCATCATCCCATCAGGATCTGTTCCTGTGTGGCATGCCTTAGGTGTTCCTGCGCTGGCAGGGGGTTTGGACTTGATGATCTCCAGGGGTGCATTTCCAACCCCTACCATCCTATGATTCTGTGATCATTACTGTGGCTCCTCCGTCCCCGTTCCAACAGGTCCCTGCCTCTCCTGTGCTGAGGACTCCAGAGATGGACGTAGTACTCCTGGTGAGGTCTCACCATCAGAAGACCTTACTTATACTGAATGTTGGCTGGCGTTGCTGTTTCTCCTGGACCAACCCACTTATTCTTTTTCCTGTTCAAAACATTGGTGGTCACAGAAAGGCTCATTGCATAGCACAGCCATCCAACAATAGATTTTAGAAGAAACCCACAGTGTCCTTGCTGCCTTCTACCTGAGACATGCCAAAACAGTATTTCCACTGAGCCTCACAGAGCTCTGAAGTGCTCTTCACCACTTCTTTTTTTTGTATTTTTATACTCGTTGTAGAGGATTATGACCAGAAAGAGCAACGTTATCAGAAAAGAGAAAGTAAATAAATCAGGCTCTTCCCTTTTTACTGTTATTGAGAACTCCAAAGTCTTCCTTTTATTCTCCAGGGGTATATTTTCAAAGCAGTAAAATTAAGCACACCATTCCCATGCATTAACCATAACTTAAGATACACAGGTAGATCTATGCTAATTGTTCCTTCTAATGTTCCAGGGGAGTTATAGCTAGGTAAAATGAACACTTGATTTAGGCCTCAGAATTCAAAGTCTTAGAAGTTATTTTCACCCACGAAACAGCAGATAAGAGCAATTACTGCAGTCTTCTTATCTCTTTTACCAAATTAACCCTTCATTCTGTGGGAAGCTAAGTGGGAATTAAATGTTCCATCCTCATGATGGTTGCATGTATTTTTAAATTTACATTTTATTAACAGAGTAATTGTGGACTTAAATTTTGTTTAAATGGTATGCTTCATATAACTGCTAAGTAGCTGTTACACAATTGTAGAGAAAGCTTTGCAAGACATTGAGACACTAATGGCTTTTCAACCTCAACAAGACACCTAATATAAAAAGATGTGAGAGCCTTGTAATTAAAACAGTCTTCTCAGTGAACTGTTGATATAGAAAACAATCTGCTCTCCTTTACATTTTCCATATTAATTGACTCAAGAATTATGTACGTTTTGCGAAGGTGCACTTTGATAATTTTTATGGTATTGAGAGCACTTTAACTCACCATGGTACCATGAAATTGTACTGAATATTACAATTTATCAGTATTAGTGTGAAGTAGAAGTATATTGTTAGACATCTGTATCACTTATCAGAGAGTCCTTTCAGATGTCCTTCAGTAACCCTAATGCTGTCACCAGAAAAGTGTCCTTTGGGGATCTGACACCCCAAAGATCTTGAAAGCAGCAGCTGGTTGCAGGATGAGCAGCTCTGGGAGCTGATATGGCCTGGTTTCCTGTGGATATCTGTCCTTCCATCTAAGAGGCTGTGAGATCTTTCCCTAGCTAGAGCATTCAGGGCCGCTTTGCATTTTCTAGCATCCCTGAAGGACTGAGCTCAAGCTGCATCCCATGGAGTGAGGACAGTAAGGAGGGAGAAGGGAGTTCTCTGCTCCTCTAGCTCCATGAAACTTGTTTAACTTGGTACTATATCATTTAGAGTTTGACTGCATCTATCTTGTTTCCTCAAGAGATCACATCATCCATTGAGTCTTTCCTCTCTACAGCAGTACCAGGATTCAGTGTGTCTTGTTGAAGGACATGGTTCACCTGCTGCTGTGGCTTCCAGGACTGGTGGGTGTGGGAGCAGACCATACAACTGTCCTCTAAAACTCCAAGCCAGGTGATGCAAGACACCACAAAAACCACCAAATAGCAATGAGAGCAAGTATCACACCATTAGCAAGTCCCCTTTTGTCAATGCAGTACCTGTAGTGAAGGAATATTAGAGGAGGAAGGTGGAGCTGGATAAAGTATTAGATCAAAATAAATGGAGGTCACCTTGCTTAAGATAACTGAGTTCAAATGGTGCACGTTGCACAAGTAAGCTTTCCTCAGCATTAAAGCCAAACACTTCCAAATCAGTCAAAGGAATTTTTGAGCACTCTCAATCAAATTTTTTTTAAGCCCACTCAATCAAACACATTTCCATACATGAGAACATGTACCTGCCATCTTCCTATCAACCGATTAACTGCACGAGTCTCAGTCTAAAACTATTTAAAGGCTGAAAAGAACTGCTATAAATTGTTAAACTAGCTCATTCGTATCAAGGATTGCAGACCTCTGCTGAATATGGGTCATAGTCTAGTTACCACCTTCACAAAAGTTCAGCAGTGGTTTTGCAACACTAGTCTCAAAAGACCTTATCTGGGGCTACTGATGCCAGCAAGGTCTTGTCTGTAGGTTTACTGTGCGCTGTGACGCTTCTCTCATCCTCAAGAGCTGTGGAAAACCTCTGTGAATAATTTTGGGTTAAAACTGTTTCCTATCACAGTTTTCCTCCATGTACTTGCCGACATGCCAATAATCAGCATGCGACTTACTCCCTGATTATACCAGTTACAAGCTGGGCACACTTCATATGTTGTGCAGTGCGGTGTGTCTGTGGTAGTTGCTAACTAGTAATTGATAGTGTCACCCAAATGATAGTGGTTTTCCTTCATGCACATACTTATCAAAGATTCTTTGTATCCACAGATGAATAGTCTCCTAGAAATGAAATAAAACCTGCCTGCTGCATTACTTATGAGGCATTCTGCCATCTCAGTAGGATCTCTGACTTTCAAAATGCTTGCAGTGTCTAATAATTAGATTTTGATAATTCTTTCTCTTCCAGGCATCACGTTTTATTTTAGCAAGTATTTCCCTCCACAGTAGTGCTGTTGAAAATTTGAATTAGGGCTGATACAAAAAAGAGCATGTATGTGTCTGTGTGTGGGGAAAAACCCTTAAAAATGCTCCTCGGGGTGCGGAGTCTGCCTGGGAAGAAAGAAGTGTTACAAACTTCCCGGTTCTTGATGTACAGTTGCAAAAGGAAATTAGCTCATGTGTAATTTCAGGCGGTCCCCCCATCCCAACACACACATACCATTAATAATGAGTTGAGAGAAAAGAGATCCAGAGTGCACGCCCGCTCAAATAGAGCGTGTACTTAATAGTCCTGTTCATACAAGACTCCCCAAACCTGAGCGAGCGATGCCTCCGGGGACTCTGCCCGGAGCTCTGTGGTGCAAGGATGCCATCAACCCCATGCATTCCACAAAATCCTTCCTGAAAAGAATAAATTAGGCTAGAAAACCACTACGTGATTAGGGAAGACAATGAGATCTTGCTTAGAAAGCCGCAAAATGCTGTTCCGGGTGCATGAACGCTCCTCCACTGTGCAGGTTCCAGCAGACTCTGGTGAAATCATTCATACCCACGTGCCCAGGTGTTGTACTTTTGAGTGCAAAGTCTCTTCGAAACAAATCTTCATCGAGTTTCCAGAGATCAGCCACATGCAGGTAAAAATGGGCAACACAAATGGGCAAGAAAATGCCTCCTTCAGCTCTGGTGGGGAGCTTGGAGGTTTGTGCTGAGGTGGTGAGATAGTCCGTGTACATCTCACTGGGGACATCTGTTTTGTTGTTATGACAAAACGGTATTTGAGTGTTCTTATCAAATGTGGGGTGTTTATTTTTATATTTTAAATCAAAGAGATTTTTTTTTTTTTTTGAGTAGCCTGTGGTGTTAAATTAGAGTATACCAAACACGTTGAACCCTTGAATACAGATAGCCCTCCATATTCCTTCCATATTCCTCAACTTATGCCAAGTGTGGTGTATGTAAGGAAGAATTTTGTATATTAAAGTTTGCCAATTTATTCTTGTCACAGAAGCTGCAATCTTGGCTGTGCTTTTTTTTCTTTTTTTTTTTTTCTTTTTTTTTTTTTTTTAAATGCTGTACAAACCAAAAAGATAAAACTAGTTTACAGGGGCAGACAACCTAGACAACACAGTGAATATATGCTGAGAGTCCTGAAGCAGAGAGATTTACAAAGATCAGGGGAAAATTGCAGGGACCATCCATCTTTAGACTTAAGGCAGAGATCAATCACCAGCTGGGGTCAGAAAGTAATTCATAACCATTACTATCACTACTATTACGTAGTTTGATGCACTCTGCGTACTTTATTCTCTTACCAGAATAGTTTTTCTACAAGACATTGCAACTTCTCTTTGTATTTGGAAAGTAGGGAAAAATGTGGAAGAGCTCTTACAGGAAGAGAAAGAAAACAAACAATTATTGACAGGAGCAAATGCAGTCAACCTGATCTCCTCAGGTTTTTCATTCTGTTTCATTTAATGCAGACAGTTCTTGTCTCACCACTCAGCTGTGTATGTGGATGCTCTTAAAAGTCCAGGATGCAATAAAACCAGTTTAATCGTGTCTACTGGTAAATCGACATGTAACAACCATCCAAAATAAACACATAAATAGGCACATTAACCTAAGCTCTGGACAGATGACAAATGTGTTAAAATAAATAAGAATTATAATGAAACCCAAAATATACACCACTGCATTAGAAGGGAATTCTATTCTTATGATCTTAAAATATCCCTCTAATTTGAACCATAATGCCCCTAATACACAAAGAAATCTAACTCCAGCAGATGCGTTACATTCATGTAATGAAAAGAAGCCCCTTTGCGGATTCACCCTTCGCTGGGACCCAGTTTCTCCACCCTGTCCCAACAATTGATGCAAGTTTCAGCCATAACCAACTCAAAGCAAAAAGTGAAAGCCAGCCAGTGCTTGAAGCCAATCATCTGAACAATAGACAGCATGCCACCATATGGGCCAGCTCTTGAACATCCTGTTCCTACAGGCTCAGCATGAAAGCCACAAGAAAACCAGTGACTGGAGAGTGTGACTGTTCCTGCAAAGAAAAAAAAATAAATGTCAATAAACAAGGGTGTCTTCTGTGGTATGTCAAATTGTGATCCACCTTGAAGCGTTAAAAAGGCTGACAATGGGTTTCTCTACCCATGATGTATTAACCTTTGCTATGCCAAAGGCTTTCCCTCTCAATTTCAAGAAGAAAAGATTCAGGTGGGTGTCTCGTCCAACTCAGTGGGCAACGAGGGAGGTGAATCTTTGTGATCCCCCAAAAAAGGCTGTCCCTGCATGGCAGGGCCACTGGGGTGTCAGAGTCACAACAATGACTGAGGAACGATAACAAAACAATTTATTAGTGCTCCCTAACAGAACAATCAACAAACAGTACGGATAAAGGTGTTATTTTTGTAGGTGATTCTTTTATGGCATGACTAAATTTTGAGGAAAAGGACTCTGTGTCTGTGCTCACTATGACACTGGGAAGAGGTGCAGGGCCCTCCTCCAAACAAAGCAGCTTAAAACGTTCAGATCACGGGAACTAATGACCACATTAACAAAACAGCTTCCAGAAAATCAATTAATTCACCTCAGGCATTTCAAATTGCATAGAATAAAACATATAAAGCAGGATACTGTGCCACAGCTTGCACAGAGTGGTTCACATTTTCTCAGTAGTGATGTTAAATGACACAGAATGTGTCATGAAGAATGAAGTTCTTGTATTTTCAAATGGTCCTGGCTTCATGTAAAGCAAGATATCATGATCCAAGCTGCTGAAGTGACACATTTTTTTCTTAATGAGCCCTAAAGTCCATCCCTTCTGACCACAGGTGGAGAAAAGGTCTGTGGGAGTGGTGCCCTCTGTGTCACTGCTGTCCTTGGGACTTATCTCCTGCTCTTGGAGGGTGAGAGGGGAAGCAAAGGCAGCCCAGAGCAAGCCATAGAACCATAGAGTCATAGAATTATTATGGTTGGAAAGGACCTCTAGGATCAAGTCCAGCCTTCATCCCAACATCTCCCTAACCACTAGACCATAGCCTCAAGTGCTACATCTACTCATTTATAACACCTTCAGGGATGTTGACTCCACCACCTCCCTGGGAAGCCTGTTCCATTGTCCAACCACTCTCTCAGTAAAGAATTTCTTTCTAATATCCAAACTAAAGCTCCCTGATGCAACTTGAGGCCATTTCCTTTTGTTCTATCATTAGTAATTTGGGAGACAAGAACAACACCAGCCTCACTACAACCTCCTTTTAGGTAGTTGTAGAGAGCAATAACGTCTCCTCTCAGTCTTGCCTTCTCCAGACCCCTCAGCCACTCTTTGTAAGACATGTTTTCCAGGCCTCTCAGCATCCTTGTTGCCCTTCTCTGGACCCGCTCCAGTGGGTAACTCAACTCCAATTATTTCATTAAGCACCACACATGTCTGCAGACAGCTGACATCCCTGGACGATACTGTTATCTATTCCTGCTCAGCTATATAAGCAAGCAGCAGGACCAGTGCTCTTAGAGGAGAATTGGACTGTGTTTCACTGAGAGGTGGGAAGGTGGTGTATTTACCTAATATTACTTGTGTTTAGACTCTGAGACATTTCACATAACCATCTCCCTCAATCCAAAGAGTCATGCTCGTCTATGGTCTATAGTTCATGGGTATCACTGCTGGTTTCTGATTCTGAAGGCTTGTGTCTTCACCAGTGGAATGTATTTCTTCTCCTGGAGGGAAGGATGCAAAGTAAGGAATTGTAGTGTGCATGTGATTAGCCTGGATTTGAAGTTACTTGTTTTCCTCCTTGCATTTCTCAAGTTGCAAATCTGATTTCCTGCATCCGAAACAAGGTTTCTGCTACACTTTAAAAAGTATGTCATATCTTTCGCTAAATATTTTATCTTACTTTTGACTTCAACAAATAAAATCCCTAAGGATACTAACCAAATTCCTGCCATTAGACAATAAAACTACCATGCATATAAAAAAACCCCACATACATATATATATTTATGCATGCATTTGCATATATATGTATTATATATGCCCCTGTACTCAACACTGGTAAGACTGCCCCTCGAATCCTGGGGTCAGTTCTGGGCCATTCTCTCCCAGCAGGACACTGAGGGGCGAGCATGGCCAGAGAAGGGCAATGGAGCTGGGGAAGGGGCTGGAGCACAAGGGTGCTGAGGAGCAGCTGAGGGACCTGGGCTTGTTGAGCCTGGAGCAAAGGAGGATGAAGGGAGACCTTCTGGCTCTGACAGCTCCTGACAGGAGGCTGGAGCCAGGTGGGGTCAGTCTCTTCTCCCAAGAAACAAGTGATAGGACAACAGGAAACAGTCTGATAATACCCAGGGGAGGTTTAGCTTGTGCATGAGGAACAATTTCTTCCCCTCCAGGGTTGTCCAGGCCTGGTCCAGGCTGCCCAGGGCAGGGGTGGAGTCCCTGTGATCCCTGAAGGGGTTTCAAAGCCATGGAGATGTGGTGCTGAGGGCCATGGGTCAGTGGTGACCTAGCAGTACTGGGGGAATGCTTGGCCTTGAAGATCTAAAAGATCTTTTCCAACAGGAACGATTCTATGATTTTATGACATACGTTATGTTTTATATTCCTATGTATTCTTTATATACATAAATTCATATATAATTTATGTATATAAATACATATGCACACAAAGCAACACATACAGAAGTGTCTGTACATGTCTGTACATGCGTGTATGTGTGTTTTTTTGCATAAACATTTTATACACACACTAAGTTCCAGCTCTGCACTGTGATGTGGTACAGTGATGCATCATTCAAGCAGAGCCTCTTGGTAGCATTATTCCTACCATGGATAAAATATAATTCCCATCTTCTGGAGTGTTTCAGTTGGAACAAGACAGCATATGGTCTGCTTCATGACTATTTCTGTTGGTTTCTGTGGAAGAGGTGAGCACTGCCATGTCTTTTCAACTTGTGGGGCAATGCCAAATAAGGAGCAATAATTATTATTCAGGTGCTGTAATGACTGCAGTTGATGACGATCCCTTCTTCTGAGGTTGGAAGTCTCATTGGGACTATCTGCATGCATAAAATATTTATTTCTGTGCCAAAGTGTGTGAAGTCAGTGAGTGTTAGTTTTATTCTGCAAGGCTGGTATAAGATCTTTAAAAATTGGCAACTTGCCACGAAAAAAATGTGGCAGGCAGTAAAAAGAGATTTAGCAAAGTCCATTTACTGAGGGATCAGGGCAGAGAAACACTGACACAAGCTGTTGTAGAGGATACCCGAGGAGGCTGTTGGACCTAAGAGGATAGTCACTGTACTCAGCTCCTGGTTTGGGAATTGGGTCATGCCTGAAGCTACACGTTGGTGGGTACCTTTGTTTTTCCTTCTTGGTCTCCCTCACTGTCGATTGGCATCTGTGGTAAAGACAGTGATGAGTGCTATCTACAGCTCTGAAAAAGAAGACTTAGGCAAGGTAGTAAGTTAAGCAAAGAAGTCGCCTTGCAAAACAGTGCATGTGTTTCTGTGCCTGCTCCTACTTCTGCAGGGTTGTCAGAGGACGGTTTGTGCAGAGAATTGTGTATCAGGCATGAACGGTTAGCTCTGGAGATAAAATGCCATGTGCATGAGGTCACTTACCGAAAGGGAGTGTTGCAATAGCTGTCTGCAATCCTCTGCAGAAAGAGGTTTCTGAAGGGAGCCCACAGTTCATGGGCAGCTGGGGATCGAATCTCTACCTCCTCTGCAAAACAGCAGACATAAGGTCAGAAACTCCGGAAACGAAGAGAGGCATTTGCACTACTTTAAGCCTCTCTGGTCTTTGTTTTGACATAGAAATTTCTAGAAACTGGGCTATTTCATTACATAGCCAAAGGTTTTGGCTTGAGGATATGTTATTCCGTATGTAGCACAAATGATTTTTACCAGAAGAAAGAAAAAAAAAAAAATCATCTCCTTATGCAACCTGCTTATACCTTTCTCAAGGTTGGAGCAGAAGAACTTTCTTGAGAAGTGGCTTGAACTTGGTTTGTTTTAAGGTCACAGAAATGCAGGGACAGTGGGTGCCTCTCCTCACCCCATTCTAGGTACTTGAAGCCATGGGGAACCTATATGGTGGCTTGGTCCTCAGCTTCAAACACCTCTGACACTGAAAAACTGTGCAAACCTGCCTCAGCTGGAAGGCCAGGTAGGTCCTGCCTCTCTTTAGTTCCTAGGACATGTGAGGTAGCTTAAGGGTAGCTAAATTGTCCTTAGCACTTTGCGACACCAGTAGATCTGCATCGCGGGGAGAGTTAACAGAGGCTGGATGGTGGACTGGTACCTTCTTCCAAGTCTAGTTCTTTAGCAAGACTGATGTCTGGGAGGCCCCGTTTTTCAAAACCCAGGCCAGTTTGCTTGGAAGGCCCACATGCACTGGTCAGCTAATTGATTTCTTCTAGAGCAGATTCCTTCATCAGAGTTCTGCTCGTACTAACACCTCACAGGGATGCAGGCATCTCTTTAGCTACCAGAAACCAGTACAAATCCTGTTGGCCTCATCTCTCATCCCTGATTTTTTTTTTTCCATCTGATCCTGTTGCCTGTAGCATGAACTTGGTAAACTGTTCCTTAGTCTGGTTTCTTACAGAGAATTATGATGTTTTCATTATTTGGAAGAGAAGAATGTTTTCCACACTCCCATTTAAAATATCAGCCACATAAATGTCTCTGGTATTACAGAGATGGAAGATTTTTGTATAGGACTAAATAAAAAAAACTGGATGAACATCATAGCCAGCCAGAGAAGAATGTCATTTATCTGATTGAGCAAAGACACTAGAGAGATGCTTGAAATAGAGAGGAAAAACTCCCCAAAGTCTGACATATCGAATATTTTTCTTATTTGAAGCAGTAGTTTCAGGATACTGGGGCACCCCCTTAGCTGTACTGCTCATGCTAGGATTTCTACAGCAACTGCCAGGTTTCAGTTCTCATGCCTACAGTAAGCTCTTGACACTGATAAAAACATGTAGAGCGAGGGCTACAGAGTTTCTGAACCTTGAGCCCAAACAAGAAAGCTGGGGAAAAGCCAGACTGTGATTTTAAAATGAAAGCCTTTTGTTGATTATCTTTCCAGCAAGCAGCTCTCTCTTCAAATAATTTTGTCTGAGTGCAAACATCTAATTTTTTTTCCTCCTTAGTTTAATTAGCGTTGGTGGAGAGAAGTGTGCATGGCTGAAGCTACCGAGTGGAAAGAATGCAGATCAGTGTCTTCGGTCGGTCTCTGCAGCTCTGAGTTGGACCAAAGGAAGGTCGATGCTTTCTCTTGTGCTCTCAGTTCAGCAGAAAGTTCCACGAGAACAGCAGCTCCAGCTTCCCCCAGCAAGGAGCGGAGCTGTGCCGATTCGTCCCACAAAGCTACATGGCAATCAACAAAATAATGTTTTTGCACTCGAGAATGTGTGACTTGATTGATAATATCTAATTTTACATGACTTTGAAACAAAACCAACAGAAAGATAGGGAGACTTTTTAGGAGCAGTGGGAGAATGAAAAGCTGAATGAAGAAAATTGTGCTGCACATCATCTTGTCTTATTACTGTTAACGCCAGCAGTCATAATCAAGAGTTTATTGTACAGGGCAATCTGGATGATTAGAAACTGGATTCAAGTTCATAAAAAACATCTTGACATAAAACTCTTTTTTCTTGTTTTTTTTTTTCACCAATAACACCAAGAGGCAAATTCACTCCCTCCCTCTGCAACCTCTTTTAATTCAGTGGAATTATACCAGAGATAATTTTAGCCAAGTATCGTTCATGTTCTTTTAAAACCATACTTCAAATAAATGTACATTTGCAGAAATATGTTATGTCACGGTGAAAGGTATTGATATTTTAAAAGTAAGTCCTCGGTCTACCATTAGTATATTTGAAACTTGGAAAAAATGAAATACAAACAGGCTGAAGAAAAGTGCAACTACTATGGCCAGTCAGATTACTTTCTCCTAATTTCTTCTGCAAATATAGAAGAGACTCACTTTCCTGCTGTCACTTCTCTAAGCTTTGTTGGGATGACCATATCAGATCCAAATGAATAAATGGGAAGATATTGCTAGAAATTCGGTCACAAAATGAGCAGTATGTATTTCTGGAAACAGCTTTTTGACACATCAGAGAGGTCACCCAGGAATTTTTTATCATTGTTTCACTCAAGAAAATTCTGACATTGTCCTTCTCCCTACAACTTTGTTTTTTTTTTTTTTTTTTTTTCTCCTGCCCCTGAGTCTTTTTTTTCCCTCCTTGTTCTCATCAAATATTTTTTTGTGCCTTTGCTCTGTTTTACTCTTTTCCTATCAGGATGAAGCTCCCTGCTCAGTTGAACCCCTTAATCCTGGGCTCTGCTTTTTCCCACCTCAAAAGCAAAATGCTTTTTTACTGCTCCTCTCTCTGCTAAGGCAGTAGGGCATTTCTGAGGCTGCCTAGTGCTTCAGCCTATTTAGGTTGTGACTGCTACCAGTCAACTTGATTTTCTTCCCCTCTAGTGACACTAGTGGCTTAGTACTACTTAAGATTGCCTCATAATGAGTTTAACACTAGTTAGCTTTGTGGAATATAGCTGCTGCTCTTCCCCAGCTTAGTCAAAGAGTGGAGAATGAGGGGAAGGGCTTAATGAGCTGTGACCCTACCAGAAGAGAAGACCGAGGAGAGAGGTTTGCATGCAAACTCGTGTCTGTACTTCATGGATCAACAATGTTGTGTGGTATGATATAGACATACCATGTGGTTATCCAAGCCTTTGTACTATATATACTGCTGTATTAAAAGCATTTCATTCTTTGAAAATGCTGTCACGTCTGGGGTGGTACATGGATGCTCTGTAACAATGAATAGCAACCCGGTGTGACAAGACAGGAAAAGAACAATACGCTGAGAAATATATTTAGAGTGCAACTTGATAATAGTGAAAATGATGTCTGCGTACTCTCCTAGACCTCCAGATTAGGCGTTATGTGGGATTTACACATGCTTGAAGTACCTTTCAAATGAAATGGCTGGGCCCGTGACATAATGAAAATCAGTCTGTGGCACTATCACAGAGCTACATCATATTTATTTCTGCGCTGAAACCTCCGTTTTATGAACAGTAGTTGCAGACACCACAGATGGAGATTTGAATGTGGTGTGATACAGCACATCAGGAACCGGTTAAGGTAACTGTTGGGCAATCTGCAGTTTACTCCCGTGAAAAGAACCCATGGCACTTTAACTGAGGGTAGGGGTGTTAGCCCCTGTGTGCTGGATTCATTCCAAGCTGTTCTCTGTACATCTGGATCATCTCTGCAGTTTCAAGAAGATGTACCGCTCTTCGCTTTACACCCTTAAAGCTTTTGTCTTGTTCCTGGAAATAAGAAGCTGGTACGAACACCAGAACCAGAGATTATTTTTGTTTAAGAAATAACTGTATTTCTACCAGTAAGCTACAGAGTTTGTATTTCCCAGTGGAAATAGGCATGATTTATACAATAGATACAGTATTATGCTTCATTTTGCACATTTTAGCTATCCCTTTATTAGCAAAATAAATCAATCATCCTAAATCTCCAACCAGTTTCAAAATAATTTCATTAAAAAACCCCAAAAAGACAAACAAGAATTATTGCTTTTTTAAAAAATTTTATTTTCTACTTCAAGTTGCAGTGCCATATTGCTTTATCTTGCTGATAAACTCTTTAAACAATGCAATAAAGAGGTGTGCTATGACATGTGCAAGTCGATGTTTTCACTGAAGAGTTCATCTGGCCCACAGAAGTACCTTGAGGCAGGAAGTTAAGTTATATGAGGAGTAGGTCGCAGGCTGCTGCCCTCGTTCAAAGATAAAGCTGACCATGGACCAGGGACATTATTTATAATGGATGACATATATGGCACAATGAAGATCATCAGTGTTCCCGTTGAGAAACTATGCACTGAATGCCACAGGACATCAGAGGCAGGCAATGTAAACCTGCATATACCCAAACTTTTAAAATTCTTCATCTATTGTCAAAATGCAGACCCTCTATGCAGGTAACTAAACTACATAGTAATTGTGATATATAACCAGAATCAGGGATAAAATAGCCGCTGAAAGTGCTTGTCTCCAGGATTTTACTGGGTACCACTGTATTTCCATAATGCTAGAAGTGATAAGAAATTCTCAGAAACACATAAGGCTTCACTTAGGCTCAACATGTTCATAGTAATTCTCCTTATTTTAAGAGTTACAGTGACCATAGAATGGTCAAAGGAAGCATTGCAAAGTCAGTAGGTAGTGTACAAAGACTAATAAGCAAGCAAAACCTCCCTACAGCTTTTTTTTTTTACCTCTCTGTCTCTCTTAAACTAGTCATCTTACACCAGAAAGGAGGGCACAGCAACAGGAGGTTGTTGGAAGAGAGGAAAAAGAGGAGATGCCTTAAAACAAGTTTTATCACCTTTAATGATGTAGCCAGGAGAAGAGGAGGATATGCTGGTGCAGACACTGCTGCTAAGCAGTGCCCCAGTGCATATGTGCACACTAGGAGCCCGTGATTCACTGTTTTATGGCAAAGACAACCCAACTCTAAGCCTCACTCCGACTTGCAAGACAAAAACCACTTCCATACATCAGGCTTTAACGACTCTTGAGGTCCTCCGCCTCTGCCAGGTGCAAATGACTTCTCATGTAGGCCAGCAGCACACTTCCCTCTCTGACTTGTGGTTTTCTAAAGGGGTTTTGAGATGTTTTTTCCCCTTCTGTAGGGCCCAGTGACTTATTCCTCTTTTCAGCAGTACCACGCTGGCTTGGGGACATATTCTGGGGGTTTTTTGTTTGAGCACAGTCTGTTTCTAAGACTGCTGCTGCTGCTGCTGTGGTGTGTCAGGAGCTGCTCTGAGCTTTCTGAGTTTGGAGACAAAGCCTGAAGATGGATGAGGCTATAAGGAAGCTTTGCTAACTGCTTTTTGAAGCTCTGTTACCCCTGAGTTTAGCAGGGTGACATATTCTTCCTCCCAGTATCAGCCACCGTATTTCAGCCTGACGCTGTGAGAGATACAAAAGGCTGAACCCATTGAAACTGTGGCACAAGTGCATTAGGTGGGACAATACTCAAAAAAAAAGTAGAAGTGTTGCCCATTTAATAATTTTTTTTTTTTTTTTTTTTTTTTTTTTTTTTTTTCTTTTAGATTATTAAGCCCTCTATTGTTATGTCAAGCACTTACTGTTAGTTTAACACAATGGAGAGATCAAAGTCTTACACCGGAGGGAGGCTCCTATTTCTGTTTGGGATTCACAGCTCTGGAGTTAAGTTTGAATTTCTTCCAAAAAACCGAGCAGGAGTTAGTCTTCTCAAAACACAGCCATGGCAGCTCAGTGTGCAGTATTTACCTAGGCTACAAGAAGACCAGTTTCGGATTTCCATTTCACTTGCAGGGGTCTGAAGTCTTACAGAGGTATATTTTCTGCCAGCAATGGACTGTTTGGTGGCAGTATGCAAATCATTACAGGTCTGGAAACTGGATGATTAAATTACTATCGTGGTGTGTTCAAACTAAGTGCATGGTAGAGCTGCTGTTGCAGTTATATGGCTTGCCTGGCTGGAACTGGCTTGTGCATGGGGCAGGTGGGATCCATCTCAACCTGTTCAGATGTGAATGTGCAAAGTTCCTCTTAAAACTGAAGTCCATGTGCTTAATTGCAGCATTAGGTCTCGTAATGCTTTTAAAATCTGCTCCTTTATGACTCTCACTTTACTTTTTCCGGTGTTTATCTTGAATGATCAGGTGTTAGACACATTGCTGTCAGCTGTGTTTAACTTTCTGGATTTGATTCGGATGCTCTAACAGCCATTGCCAGGCAAGTGCTGCACAAAATTGCTTGTGCAATTTTTTTTATTATTAAATTCTAAGTGAATTCACGTTTACTGTGTTTGCACTTCCTTTTTGTCTGCTTTTCATGTACGTCCCAATAAATAAGTTTAGTTGCAGAAATGTTTGCAGAAGCAGAAAAATTTTAAGCGATAACGAAAAATATTTGTGGAAAGCAGATTTGGCATTCAATAGAAACACAGCAGTAAGAAAGATCCTATCTATTCAGGGAGTTAAGCATGCTAGGTAGCCTTTAAACTTGTTCTATTTTGAAGTTTCAACAATTTGCAAAGAAGCTAACAAAGGGCATAGGTAGGAAAGACTTTGGGGATCACTAGCTGTATCACCTTGCTGTCTCTGCATCATACTACAGTTTGTTTTCTATGCTGGCTTAGTTTCATCTGAGGGGTGAGAAGGGCTTTAGTTCCTCATGTTCCTGCAGGGGGGAGGCAGCAGTGATTTGAGAACAACTGATGGTCACCCTGAGGAGAGACAGATAAAAAATATGTGGAGTAGGTAGAAGTTTTCAAAAGTCAAATTTCTGCTGTCATCTTTGCCGTAACCCTTTACATACATCATCATTAGTGCATAGCCCTTAAATCCAAGTCTTTTGTTTGAGATCTCATTTGGCATGCTGCTATTGATCAGGCCTGGATGGATTTTTACCTCTAAGACAAGATCAGTTTATTTCCATTGAATGCTCATCTCTGTTTCCAGTGGGTTTGCTTTCAGAAGCCATTCCTGCAGCTTAAGTCACTGGTCCCAGATTCTCAGTCCTACTTTTTCTCCGCTTGGTCCTGGCTGCTGTTGAGAGCAGTGTATCAGTTGCTAGCAAACTGTGCAGTATAATAAAGTTCAGAGGATGCAAAAGATCAAAGGAGTCTGAAAAATGACCAAATGTTGCTTCTACCTTCACCCAAGAGCTGGTGTTTGTCAGAGTGCAGCCAGCTGAATTTACACTGGATTATCTGAAGGACAAAGCCCTCCTTAATGACTGCCTTAGAAATAAATTCCTATTCATCACACCTAGTATATTTGTATGGTGAGACAGTCATCTGGATCTGAATTTAGACTGAAGCACATGTATTCTTCTATATTTTTAAACTTCAGATTGTATTTCCACTAGCTTGTCAAGCTTGATACAGCTTCAGATGTTTAATGTCCAATGATACAATACACAACAGCACTTCTCTAATTTCCTGTATTGATCAGATATCATTTTTATTGACTCCAGAAAAAGAAACAGAACATTTTACCCATTTCTCAGCAAAATTCTCCCTCTCTCAGTCTGCTCTTTTCCTCTGTCTCCACTTACAGGGCTTTGCTTTATCACTGACACAGGTAGATAAATTTGTTGTGGAATTCTGCACATCTTACAAAAATGACAAGTTCAGTATGCAGGAAAAAAAAAAAAAAAAAAGAGAGAATGTTCTCCACACTCCAGACCTGAAACTGTCTCCTTTCCAGGGCTGTCAAATTGTCCCAAGGTACTGCAGTTTATCAAACAATTTCCTCTTTATTCCTCATCAGTATCAGATGCAGGAAACCTGCCAGCACTTTTTGTCTTATTGGTTTAAATTAAAAAGTAGAGTTTCTCATGATTGAGCGGTAGATCCATTGGATGGTTCATATTAAAATGATGTTTTGGCAAAGAACCCAAACGTACCTATGGATACTCGGTGTGTGCTTTCAGTCAAACATTAAGCTTTTGGCACAACTGCTTCCACCTTATTTTTTTATGCCATGATATGATAACACTACAATAATACTTAAATGCTGACACAAGAGAAAACATTGCCAGTTTGGACTCCCAGGCATTGGCAAGCTTTTTGTTATATTTGCAACCTAGCACTCTCTGTGAGCTTCACAAAAATGTTCCTCGCTTTCAATGGAGGTGGAGGGAAATGAGAAAAAGAAACAAATTGCTTTACAAGTGTTGAGTTGGAGAGGCTAAATATCACAACAAATGGAAGATCTGTGGCACGTCAGAACCTTTTTCTTCCTTCCTTTCCTTGAAAGCGCGAGGTTTTTTTCACCGGATTTATCTCTATAGGTGCAATCCTCTTCCATTCCACCATTATGTCATCTATAATTTAAATTTACGAGAAAAAACTTTAGGTTTGCCAGGGGAGCAGCTGGAACGCTCTGTTGCCTTTGCCATAGAAAACGTAGACGTGCTGAACGTATTGTGTCTGACAAGCCCCACTGAAAGTACTCCTATCTTTCCTGACAAATATCCATCAGCATGTAATATTTATTCTTCTGTTTTAGTTTCCCTGCAAATAATTGACGGTCCCTCAGCAAGGAGTGGGTTTCCTGCTGAGGCAGCACCACCTGTACGGCTTTCCTGAACGCGCATCAAATGCTCTGCAATGGAGGCTTTCATAGGGCTAATGGATAAAATGAATGAAGCAGATGCATTCAAATGCAGGGAAACAGATTTTTTTCTCCCCAAAACTGAGTTGTTATAGTTAGCACTGCTCCACAGTGGCACCTTTATATGACATTTACTGCAGGAATGAAAAGACTTCTCAGACTTTTTCACTTCTCGCATTTTACTGGACAAACAAATCCCATTCTTTGCAGTACAGATGTACACTTTAAGCGTCCTTATGCTTTCGAGTTTAATTTTACTGATGTTGGCAATGTGTCTGATGTTGTTCTTTCTTACCCCCTTGGACTAGTATTTTCGACATTGGCTAGGTATCTTGTGGGTGGATAGCAGGAGATATGTTATGGGACCCAATCTTCAGAAGATGTTACATTTTCCCCCTTGAAAACTGTGTAACTCCCAGGTATCTCCCATCTTAATAACCCCCAAAAGAATCTGCTCCTGTCACTTTTGGCCAGTGAGGTGACTAAGATGACTTATGAAGGCTGAAATATTCATGCAGTTCCCTGGGAGGGAGCCAGATGTGATATCAGAAGTGCTGGTGAAACTGGTGCAATACCGAAGAATATAGAAATGTCCCTGCTTTTTTCAGGGCAAGATCAAGAATTGACCAGCTGCTTTCTGATCCTGACATGGTTATTGCAAGTCACAATGTAATCCACTGAAAGAGCATAGCTTGACTTTTCAGGTGCCAGAGTTGTGTTTGCAGAGCAGGTAGCTTAATAAATTTCTGTTGCATAGAAGCCAATGTCCTTAGTGATTTTTTCTTTAAATGGCATTTTAATAAACTCTGTAATAAAAGTATTCAACGCACCGCCAGTGTGGCAATTACTGATTCGTTTGGGGGACAAACTTTACATTATTGGGTAGCAAATATTGCCAATAAGTGTATTTTACGTGCCTACCTCTGTACTTAGCCTGCAAAGGTAAAGGTGTCCCTTGTAGCCATGGTGACGGTCCCTGCTTCCTTAGGTCATCATCTTCCTTTTAGCTCTGAAGGTCCCGCTAGGCGAGGTGTGTAAAAACGACGTCACGAGAATTAATTTTATGTTATTTGTTTTATGCTAGAGATCTCAGCAAAAAAAAAACAAACCTTAACCTAGATTGCAACTCTCCTGCACTATCTCTGCACAGCAGTCAAAAGCAATTCCCAGTCTCTACTAAAGATAGAAGCACAACATCCCAGAAATCATGGAAAATACGTTCCCAAGGAAATCAGGTGTGATGAGAAGAGGGGCATGATAACAAGGCTGTGAAAAACGTGATCTTCTTTATGTACATTTTAAATCCATGTCTCTTTTAAGGGCTGGCCATTGTCACATTGTGATGTTTTGTTTTCTCTACCGGGACTTTGCTCACTTCTAGACATTTTTAGGAGCTAGTACAGTAATAAATATAGAGTAATACACTTTTATAGCATTTTTGTTATGATATTAAATGGTTTTGCTATGAAGATCAAGTCTAGAAACAGACTTGGCCAGAAGTGGCTAAAATGTATAAGGGATGTGGTTGAAGAAGATTTGCTCCAGTTTCCATGTGCAGTGAGATCAAATGTAAGTGATTTGCTCTATAAAATGGTCTCTATAAATGGCTGCATAAAACTCCAGCTTAGAGTGCAATATTCCTCAGCCATCCCATCCAGGGATTTTCATGCACAGTGACCACTAATTAAGCTGAAAGAATGGTGTTTCTCTTGTTTAATGGCTAGTGGGACACTGTATCTTTGGGTCAGTTTGTAACTTAAACCACATTTGAGTATATGGACTGGATCGTTGTATAGTTCAAAATAAAATAATCATTGTAGAGCATCTGAGGAGACGGGGAGGATGGTCCTGACTGTGAAGTACTCAAGTGCTAAGGTGCATTTAAGACCATGTTGTTTATAAGGATCAGTGGCCTCACAGAAACCTTTTTTACCATGACTGAAAAAAAAAAAAAAACCAACAAAACCAACCAAAACCAGCTGTTTCTGAATAGATGTAGCTTAGAGAAATGCAGTGTTTTCTGAGTTTGGCAGAGAGATGTCAAACGTTCAGGAGGAGATGGACTGGAAAAGGTGGTGTCCCAAGGCGGAGAAATGAATTAAGACTTAGTCGTAGTTTTCCTGTCTCCATTACAGAATGAATTGACTTCACTCTTCATGCTCAGGAAGGAAAGTGGTCTTTTTCTGTACCAGTCCCAAACATTCACATTCAGAGCAGCTATTTCTTTTGTTACTGAGAAGTGAAAAGACAGAGCTTTTTCTGAACATATTCACAGCCAGTTCTGAGGCAGAAATGAGCTTTGTGATTTTTAGTGCTTTGGATATTAGGATAATTATCAGAAGCTAATGAGTTTTTAAAGGTTTCTAATGTGAACCTATGATTTTAGAACCTCTCTCCTGTCAGAATCTAACTAGGTTACAGACAACATGACATGATCTATGGCCCATTTCTACTAATGACTAAAGCATGAAGGTACAGCCTCCTATGAATAACACTCCTCTATGCCCATGACAGGGAGGAAGCTTCGGAAATCTGAAATGCAAGACTCATGCATTGTCATGAAATTGTTTCAGAAGCTTGTTGGAAGCTACCATAACAACAAACGAGTAATGTCAACCTGTGTGCTAAAGCAGAGGCTTGTCAACATTCAACAACAATATTGGAAAGTGTAGTTAGGATGAGCAAAATCTGAAGCAGGGAACTAGATGGTTTGAATTGTCTTTCTTTTGAGAACTGGCTCATGCTGATACTAAGTGAAATCTGTTACCATTTGGTGCCTTAATACACAGGAAATGGGCCAGTGGAGTCAGTTTACTCCTTAGTGGGCAAGTACAGGCATCACATTGTGGTCTTCCTAAAATGAGGCACCCTGGTTGGTGATGTCAGCAGGAAAGCTAACATAAATTGTGAATTGCTCTCTGAGAGGAGAGGAGAGGAGAGGAGAGGAGAGGAGATCAAACACGAGAAGAATAAAAGCGGAAAAGAAGTATCTTCTTCTCCACAATAATTTCCATTTTGAGGGGAGGAGGTCAAACAAAGTGGTCAGCAAGAGTGAAAGAAAGAAAGAAAAGCAAAAAAGCTTTCTGTACAGAAATGTTTAAAACTCGTCCAAGCTGAATGTAAACTCTATACATTCATGTAATCTATCTATATTGGACTGAAGTTCTTTGGTGCTTTGAGACTCCATTATGTTGCATGTGGTTTCCATTCTCTTGTTTTTATAGCTTTTTGGAATTTATTTTAGATCTTCTGAGACCTCTAACCATTCCCTGGCTAGAGAGATGGGATTTCAGACTTCGATTTTTTTCAGAGCTTCTCATTTCTTGTAGCAATTCTTTGTGTGTTTAATTCGGTGTTAGACTTAATGTTCTTTGATTCCAAGCATTGCATCATTAACTAGCCTCATTTTTCCTTTTGCCAGCATGTACTAGTCATCTAGAAATAGTGTCATTTCTTAATAAACGACAGTTTTGATTTTATTGATTTTGTTCTTTCTGTCTTTACTATGGAAAATTTTCCAAAATGTTAATTATTTGATTGCATGGTTTTTTATGAATTATGGTATGATATGTTTTTTCTGGCTCCATTTTTGTAAATGTTCATGGAGTGAGGGGAAGCACGGACCAACTCCTACAACCATAGGATTGTTTGGCAGCTTTCATCGATGCTTCCACTAGGAAATTTAATAGGCCATGGAAAATAAACTGCCAGAATGAGACAGACCACGCCATAGGTATGACCCAGTTGTGGCAGTATTATAAGGCAAAGTCTCACAGAAGTCACCAAGTCCAAATCAGAAATGGTGTGTAAGAAGATCAAACAAATGATTCCTTAACATCGGTTGCATTCTTCTAGGTTATTTGCTAATCTCTTGGGCGATTTAGTTTCCATAGCTCACACACCAAAGAGATGAAAGGAGTTATTGCAGGAAGTAATGCAGAGCCTTCTTTAACTTTGTATTGTCGGAGCAATCTCAAGCATCAACACAGACTGGGCAGTGACTGGCTTGAGAGCAGCCCTGAAGAAAAGGACTTGGGAGTGCTGGTGGATGAGAAGCTCACCATGAGCCATCAGTTGCTCTCACAGCCCAGAAAGCCAATTGTATCCTGGGCTGCATCAAGAGAAGCATGGCCAGCAGGGCGAGGGAGGGGATTCTGCCCCTCTACTCCACTCTGGTGAGACCTCACCTGGAGCACTGCATCCAGTTCTGGAGCCCCTGTTACAGGAAGGCTATGGATGTGCTGGAACGTGTCCAGAGAAGGGCCACGAGGATGATCAGAGGGCTGGAGCACCTCTGCTATGGGGACAGACTGAGAGAGTTGGGGTTGTTCAGTCTGGAAAAAAAAAGGCTCTGGGGAGACCTTATTGTGGCCTTCCAGTATCTGAAGGGGGCTACAAGAAAGCTGGGCAGGGACTTGTTAGTCTGTCAGGCAGTTATAGGAATGGATATAGAGGGAATGGATTAAAACTGGAGATAGATAGATTCAGGTTAGACATTAGGAAGAATTTCTTCCCCATGAGGGTGGTGAGACACTGGAACAGGTTGCCCAGAAAGGTGGTGGAAGCCCCATCCTTGGAAGTGTTTAAGCCCAGGCTGGATGGGGCTGTGAGCAACCTGCTCTAGTGGGAGGTGTCCTTGCCCATGGCAGGGGGGTTGGAACTAGATGGTCTTTAAGGTCCCTTCCAACCCTGACAATTCTATGATTCTATGATTTCTTACTATCTCCAAGTTGTATAGTTGGGGATTTTTTTAATCATGTTTCCTTCTGTAGGTCTCTGGATTATGACTTCAGACCTACTTCTCTAGGTATGTTGAACAACTGGAAGAAAGGAAACTACATTTCAGTTAGCTGGGTGATACAAATAAGGCGGTGGCTCAGCTGCGTTATTCCTCTAAAACCCTTTACCCCTGTACTTCTGCTGCTGTTATGGTTGGAGGAATGAACTGGGTTTTGTGTATATCATCGGAAAGTTTGGTGAAGCACACAGGCCCAGGTCTCCACCATTCCTTCTCCTTTGGGATGATGGGCTCTGTTTGTGGATGCAGGAGCAGCAGTACCAGCTCTCCTGCATGTGTCTCCTGAGCCCAAGATTTCCAGCTAATGCTCAGGGAGTTTTTCTCCTGTAAGCTCCCAAAAAGGCGTTAAGCATTTGCATTAGGAACATATCCAAAGACTGGGGGCTTGAACTAATGTAACTGGCATTTTCTTTGATATCTACCAATTTAGGTTTAAAGGCACGAACCCAGCTGGCATTTAGCAACTTATCACTGAGCAGCTGAGCTGTGGTAACGATTCAAGTTCTGTAACCCATGGCAATCCAAAATGAATCAGTTTTGCTTACTCACCAAATTGGGCCACACTTGAAATTCATTTGAGCTTTCCTAAAGCCATCTATGAATTCAGTTAGGACTAACTTCAGGAACATGAACTGTTTGGTGACAATAGATACTTACTGGGGTGGATCTACAGTTGTTGCTTCTGTGAGAATCTTCACCATATAGCACTAAATATGGTGCTGTCTTGATGTACATCCTCTTTCCATGGAAATAACCCCTTTAAGCAGGGACTATGCATATTTATTTACATCTCGTACTTGTGTTGTTTTACAAATCAGTGGAATATATAATCAGATACTTAATTAGGAGCGTGCACCGCTGAACAGGAAGCCTGTAGTTATTTTACAGATAGCCTGCATAGTGGTGCACTACATGACATGGATGACTGGGAATCAATGTTTCCACGTGGTGATCGCAGTGCCAAGTACACTAGTTAAACAAAAATTGCATGCTGAGAGTGACCATTATATGGCAGTTTTGAAACGAAGCATGAGCTTTCTGCTCATGAGATGAGGCATAGGTTTTCTATTAGCCAAGCACACATCAGTGGCCATAAACAAACAAAGATGATTCACTACAAATTAAGTGAAAAATCTGAAACTGAAATCTCTGTGCATCAAGCTGATTTTCTAAAGGGTGAGATACTGGCCAGCCCCAGTAAGAGCTCTTTGAGAGGGGCAGGATGCATTCATCCCTCCAGATTTATGGAGGGATGCCCTTGCATGGCCCCACAGGGCTCTTCCACATCTGTGGTCCATCACACATGGTGAAGACCAGGAAGGGTGTTATTTCACACTCCTGCAGCTTCTGCTTTGGTCACTTTGCGAGGAAGAACTTAATATTCTTGCCTCCCCTGTTCATTTTGCATCTATGGGCAAAGGGCATATCATGCAATGGGATGCTGATGATTAGACAGAATATCCCATAAATCATAGCTGCCATGGACACTACAATGAGGCTGCTTCTACAACATTGTCTGAAGTTTTGTTCATTTTCTCTCTGTCGCTGTAATTTCAGTGAGTTTCCAGCTCAGGAGCTCCTGGATTTCAGCCACTTACTCTCTTTCCTCATTTCAGTGGCTGTGGGGAGAGTGTGAACAACCCCTCTGGTTGGAAGCACTCCCCTAGGACCATGGAGCTGTTCCATGGGAGAGTGTTAGCATCACTCAACACATCAGAGCCAGCAACGTTCCTGAAAACAGCATGACTTGCTGCCTTTCTGCAAATGCCACACACACAAACTTGTTATTGCCTTCCACGTAAGACCACTCTGCACTTCCAAAACCCTTTTTCTTATTCATACTTCCAGGAAACCATTTCCATAAGTCAGTGCTCACCATAATTATTTACTTCAGGTTCTCCATTGTGCTTTTTTGAAAATTGCTACCTATTTGTTCTCCTTCCTAACAGAGCAGAACAATTGGCCCAGGCTCTGATAAAAAAAAGCAATGACTGAGTTTTTCCAGAGGTAGGTTTCAGATGTGGTTTTATTTGCCTAGTATCCCCTGTTTACATTCTGACTCCAAGATTATCTGCAGACGTGGTTCACTTGTTTTTATTTTACTTTTGATAGTGGTGGTGGTGAGGGTTTGGGGTTTTTTTTACAGTGTTGCTTGCAAAGCAGCTCCTAGGACAGCAAGCCCTAGCATGGTGTGCTCATCATGAATATATTTAGCACCCTAATCTCTGCATCCAGTGCTTGTTATACTTTTCTTGACGTTTTCTAGTATGCTTTTTGACATCTGCTTGCAAACTCCTGCAGCCTTTTCAGTCCTGATATTCACTTGCTTCATCTGATGTTGTTTTCATGGTCTTTAGATATGCAGATTCATTGCTTTCCTTAAAGTCTTGTCTGCTCAGTCATACTGGGAAAGTCAGACATGAAGGATTTTTTGTTGTTACTGAGCCCCAAAATCTTTACAAAGCCTTTTGGGAACAATGTACTTCATTGGTATTTTAATATCACGGTACTCTTCCTTAAAAAATAAACACACAGAAAACCCAACAACAAACTGCAAATTGTACACTAACCTTATCCTCTGAGGAGCTGTAAGGACAAAGATGTAAAGTCCTGTTTTCATACATAAACCTGACTATGCCATTGCATATTGTCGAAGTAGGAGGGATGGTAGAAGATTCTCCTTAGCAATGTAAGTGGTTGGATCAAGATGGGTTTGTGTGTCTTGTGGCACTACTTCTTAGAAACGACCCTTTCAAACCATGAAAACTCCAGCAAGCCTCATGATTTTCTGACACCACATGCATCAGATAAGCCTTTTTGCCATCTTTCTCTCCCTGTTGAAGACATTTGAACATTTTACAGCTCTTCCTGCCAGTACAGAGGTGTGTGCACCTTGTACACAACAGCCAGACACAGCGTCTCTCTTTAGCTGTATGTCTAAGCACATTATTTACGTGTGCAAATATTAGGATGATAGCAAGTAAAATCTTTGAGATTTTCAATAATTTTCTCCTGTGATTCTCAAATTACACCGAAGAAATAAACCATTAAGCATCACATTCAGATAAACAATTCACAACAAATGTTTTGACAAATCTGCTGCTTTTTCTGTTTGAGATGTATCTGCAAAGAGATTTTGCTTTTTTTTTTTTTCCCCCTCATTTGTTACTGAAAACTGTTCAGCCATGATGTCTATAGAAGAAAAGCATCACCCCATGATTGTTTAAAGTACTACTCGCTAAAACTGTTACAGTTTTCTCATTCACTGCCTTCACCATAATTGACCACATGGCATTGCTGCTGCCCGTGTACCTTTTTGCAGAACAGGAGGATGGGTTGACTAAGTAAATTTTGCCACCGTACATATGATACAAGCATAAATGTATGTGAGCTTCTGTGGTGCTTGCTGCCTGCATGCACATTTATGCAAATACATATTTGTGAGCTAACTTCCATCATTCACGTAAATCCTCAAAAACCCATAAGCACTCAGACCAGATAGGGCCCATAATAATGAAACAATAATAATATCCAGCTGAATTTCTTTTTCTTTCTTTCTTTCTTTCTTTCTTTCTTTCTTTCTTTCTTTCTTTCTTTCTTTCTTTCTTTCTTTCTTTCTTTCTTTCTTTCTTTCTTTCTTTCTTTCTTTCTTTCTTTCTTTCTTTTCTTTCTTTCTTTCTTTTT
>JANVCC010010369.1:3275802-3288029 GCA_025345505.1 Todiramphus chloris collaris
TTTTTTTTTTTTCATCAGAGGCAAAGGATGAGGGATATGGTGGATCCTGGTTGTGTGCAAATGGATCTCTGCAGCTTGGACCAATTGCAAACTCCCAGGTCCAGCTGTCTTCTGCAGATGAGCCCCTGCTCCATGCTAGGCTGAGACCCCTCCACTGCCTCAAGCTGCTCTGAAAAAAAAGCCCTGGTGCATGCCCCAGAAGAGAGCTAGGGTGCATTTTAGCCTGTGCGAGATGACT
This sequence comes from Todiramphus chloris collaris, assembly GCA_025345505.1. Classification (NCBI taxonomy): domain Eukaryota; kingdom Metazoa; phylum Chordata; class Aves; order Coraciiformes; family Alcedinidae; genus Todiramphus; species Todiramphus chloris. Next base: position 3,276,041 of record JANVCC010010369.1, read on the forward strand.
AAAGGACTGGGGTCTGGCAAAGGGCCACGCACGAAGCAGGAGTTAAACGCAGACATACTCCCTGAAAATCCATATGCTTTCATAACGGATGTTCGCTGTCTGAAGTCGCTGTGTTGCTGCTGGTTAAACTTGAGTGAATTAGCCTTTTCCTGAGATCACAAACTGTCTTCAAGTGTTTTATGTGGGCAAATGAGCAACACTATAGTTACCAAAGTAAAAAAAAACAAAAAAAAAAAAAAACAAAATAACACAGTGTGGCTAATTTTAGGCACCTAAATCCATATATAGGTTCCTAAAAATATGTCTGGTTCTCAGAAGGTCATAATTTTTTGAGAATGAAGCTAGTAATTTAGGTAGCTAGATGTGAACTGAGGTACCTCATTTTAGCTAGTTGGGAAGTAAGATTTTTGACTTGAAACCAAGCCTTTCTGCCTTTGGAGAATACGTCCTTGCTGGAAATGCAAGAAATCTCACATGTACAGAGCTTTACAGACATGTTCTGTTCTTAATTTTTCCACAAAGAAACAATGATTAAAAAAAAAAAAAAAAGTCTGTGAGCTTTTTTAAAGTAGAAGATAATTAATGTAAATCAGTCCTTAGAAACAATACAGGCTTATTTTCACATTTGTTTAGGATTAAGCTGCTTCCACAAAGTACTTCCACATGTATGCTAATTAGTTTTATAACAAAACCAACCATCCCACAATGAAGAGTGAAGACAAAAGTCCTATGAACCATGCCTTATTCAATCAACATTTATCTCCATGTTCCAGGCCAGCAGGGTCTCCTTCGGGGTTAGCTCCTGCTGAGCAGACTCCCACTGCTCAGCACGTGACCAAGTCGGAAGACCTCTGGGTGCTTGGGAGTGGATAATAAGCATCCTCCTGGAGAACAGCGGGTTATTCGTGTGCAGGAGGTCATGCTCGTTCCTCTAGAGTGCTGCCTGCCAAGATGTTAACCTTTGTTTCATGATCCCAGCCATGCAAGAGCCAGAGTTGCAATAGGTTTATTCTTTGCCCCGTTGCAAGGTTAGTAGCATGGTTTGCTCTGGCTGTTGCTTGGGTCTTTTTTCTTTTTATTTCTCCACATCAAAAATAAATGTTTTTATTTTAATATCAGCCCAAACTAAGTGTCAATAGACTGTTAATACACTTATCGCCAAGGGGAAATTGGATACTCTCACTTTTTTTTTTTTTTTTGACTTGCTTTTTTCAGTGTTTACTCCATTCCTGCTCCATGTGGGATAACAGCTCTCTGTCTCGGCTGTGAGGGAGTAGCTCTTGATGTACGTACTAACAAACACATGCAACCCTAATGCAATAATCTTCCTTTTTTTTTTTTTTTTGCTGGATTATTTGCCATATACCATAAATGAAACCTGATGGGATGACATTCTAATATCTTTATTGCCTATTTCAGTCTCAGGATGCAGCCAAGTGAGGATTTGATGGCAAGGGAGTAGCAGAGCTGCGATGTAGCCTGGTGTAGCCCATGCTGCTGGCAGCAGCAGACAAGACACAGGATTAGTCTTGCTCTCTGTTCCTGCCTACGTGGTTAGCTCTGCCAATGCAACTATTTATGTCTCTGCACTGCAAACTGGATCACTAAAATGACTAAGTTTAAAGATAGCCTCTTTTCTGGAGGGGCAATGAGAGGGAACTTTCTATCCAGCCTTGCCCATGAAGTCAGCACATAAACTAAACAAGCCCTTGGAAAGCCAAGGAGCTTTTATAGTCCAGCCTGGTCTCATGGACGTGCACATAAGGTCATTTTTTCTTGTGCATTTTGGCTTTCCCCAAATTTCTGTTTCCTTATAACTCTAGTCCTGAACACCCATCCAATCTGTTGCCATGCTATCAGTGATGCAAAAAAAGACTTCATTTAGTTGAAACCAGAGCATGGGGTCAACCTGTGGATGCATAGGTGTTACGTACAGATGTGTTACACACCTACCAACAGGAATGAGATCTAGTCTGAATGCTATCATTTAATTTCTATTTCCTCCATGATTTTTTTTTTTTTTTTTTTAATTTGCTGCAAATTTAAGCCCATATCTGGGTTCTGTAACTTAATCCCCCCACCTGAACATGTCTGATTTCTGTGTCCAACATGCATAGAACATAATCATATTTTAGTATTTTGACAGAGGTCAGTAATTATTAAAGATCACACCCCACGATTTCTGTAGACACAAATCATATTCTGAATGCAGATCAGGGTATGTGACTTCTTTTCAGAGGGAAGAGCAATTCTGCTTTATCAGACATCTGTCAATACTGCTATTTCTGAACTTCAGTGGATGCTGCACCACACAGCTACTGGTTTTTTTGTTGTCAAAGCAATTTCTTCTGCAGCTTTTCAGCTGCCTCTCTGCTTTTGGTGCCTGACACTCTTTGCTGTCAGTGATTAGGTGGACATGTGTCATTATTTCCAGCAGTGCAGCCTCTCTGCCACAAACGCGAAAAGCTTCTACAGAGCTGTTATGCTCTTTCAGATGTGAGTAGATATGCTCTTAGTGTCTCACAAAGACCTGGCCCTCAGGGTGGTTACAGATTACCAAAGACAAATTTGGTACCAAATACCAAAGATTACAAAGGTGGAAGGAAGGTGTGCTCTGGTTCGCTTTTGCTAGTTCAGCATTGAAGGTTGTCCCAGGTGACTAACAGCACATTTAGCTCCTCATTCGTGGATGAATCCAGCATGCATTGACTTCACACAGCTTGTCAGATGCAAAATTGAGGCAATTTATGTCATGAATACATGTCTGAGAAGACTGCAAGATCAAGAAAAAGGTGCATTAGCATCCATGTGTTTTTGGTTGGTAAGAGACTATAGACATGAGGGGTTTAAGTAGAAATTTAAATCACGGTACTTCAATCTTCAGGAAATCGTACAAAGGATGTAAGATGGAAGGTGAAGGAGAAACTTATTGTGGCTATGATAGACAATGTCAAGATGTTCCTCAGGGAGCTGTCTGCATCTCAATACAGGGCTCTCATAGTGTCTGCTATAGCTGTACAAATTCTGTGTATAAGGACTTCTTAGGCTGGAATGTACATTTCCTCTTGGATTCATCTTGAAAAGGTATCCATATTGTACCAGAAGATCAAATGATCTCTGCTCTTCCACTGCATCAGCATAACAAAAATAGATGAAGGATTTACTTCATTCTGCACAGCCTGAACTTCACCTGAAGGAAGAAAATTTTTGGCCTGACAAAACAAACCAAAACAAAACAACCAACCAACCAACCAAACAAACAAACAAAAAAGCCCAACAATAAAACCCAACCAAACAACAACAAATCAAAAAAACTGTCCCCTTCACTATTTCTGGGTTTTTTTTGTGACAGAAACAGAATGCTCTCAGGAGATGAGAGCAATTTCCCTGCCTCAGAAATTCATAGACTTCCTGAAGGTGTAGATCTTTCTTTGGGGATTTTTTTTTTTGTTGTTTTTTTAAGAGTTAAATATTAACCTAAGTGCATAGGTTGATGTGATTTCATAGCACAACAGGAATCCAATTGCAGCTTAGAATAGTTTTTAATCTTCTACACCGTATTGGAAACAGCTGGATTGGGGCGGACACCACCTTGGAGGAGATCAGCCAAGTAAGGTCATAAGGGTGCATTTTCAGAGCACTGCATAGTGATTTAGCCACGCGACTCCCATTAGTATAAATCACTAAATCACTATGCAGTACTTTTAAATATAACCCCTAGAGTCACTTTCTTAAGGTACCTTAATGGAGTAGTTTCATAGAACAAGTCTGAAAACCCTTTATAACAGTAATATTTGCCTTAGCCCACTCCTGAAATGGTATTCTTTGCTCTACTGCACTGGAGTAATTAACTGAAAAGTCTTGTGCAGGTGTTTTTTCACTCTGCCATTTGTGTCTGAAATCGTCATCTAGGCTTCAAGTCAGACTTTAACAGAGAGGTGGACTTACATATTTTTTCCTTTTACCTTTATTGAAGAATGTATTTTTCACAGCTTTTGGCTGTAATTCTGCGTGCATTACTAATGATCTGGTGGATACTTGGACATCTTTCTGAATAGGCCTAAGCAGCAGATAAAGAAATATTACTATTTAAAACGGAACAGCTATTTCATTTTCTTCTCTGTGCTTAATGGTTAAAAACCCTAAACCTAAATCTTCTATTTCAAAGTAAACTGCTATCCACTTTTAACTAATAATACATTTAACTGCTTGACACATCAGCTGGAATGATTAAATTATGTAGCAGTAGAGATATCTCAGGAAGCAATGACAGGTGGTACAAACCTACCAACAGTAGTTTGAAATGGCGGAGGGGGGGGAAGCACTTTCAAATGTCAAGACACCAGCATCAGCCTCACTGTTTTCTTGTGAAACGTAATTCCTAGCGTACACACGTTTGCTGTTCCATCATCATGTCTTTAGTGAACCCTTTTTGAATCTGTTTGAAATGAGAGGTGTGTGTTCGTCGATGTCCATATGCATATGCATAGGTGAGTAGACATAAGGATCAAGTCATGCTCTTGCTTCACTTTCTGTCGTTAGAAGGATGCTGGAGAGAAAGCTCTTTTTGCAGGACACTGTAGCTAGTTTAGGCAGAATCACGCTGAAAGAGGAAGGACCCACAGAGTGTGAACACAAGTCCATGCACAACATGGTGTTTTTCCTTTTGGGCAAGCCTATGGAAAGAGAAGGACAGATTGAAAACCGTCAAGTTTGCAATTCTTGCCTTGACAAAAATACAGTTTAGGATTTCTTAGCTAATTCAGCCGCCATGGGAATTTGAGAGGTTTTTTTCCTGCAGTCTTAAAAGGACACTGAGGTCTATCTAGCCAGTGTCAGTGGTAGGTTAGGATTGTGCTGAGAGTTTGAATACCAGTAGAAGTGGTCTATGTGCTCCTTCTTCCTCTTCTAACACAGCTGTTAGTTTTTCTCTCAGTATTTTGTTAATCCAGAAGTCATGAATATGTATGATTTGTTTGAAGCTCATCACTTGTTGGATGAGGTCTCTATGTCATTTCCAGTTACAGCAAGACTGAGAAAACCCTTCCCACTAAGTTGTCGAGATATGCATAAGGAAGAGCTCTAGAATTACCCAGAACCCCCTTAGGATACATCAAGGTGCAAAATCACCAAGGGCTAGCCCTGGGATCTGATGCTGGATGTTATCTTCTGCACTGCTGGATTTTACACCATTCACTTTATAATGGGACAGCCAAACAAATTTGGGTCATCCTCACAAAAGACTTGCCATCTAGCTCTTGAGTTTTGGGCCCCTCACTCTCAGCAGGACATTGAGGGGCTGGAGCATGGCCAGGGAAGGACAACGGAGCTGGGGAAGGGGCTGGAGCACAAGGGTGCTGAGGAGCGGCTGAGGGACCTGGGCTTGCTGAGCCTGGAGCAAAGAAGGCTGAGGAGAGACCTTCTGGCTCTCAACAGCTCCCTGACAAGAGGTTGGAGCCAGGTGGGGTCAGTCTCTTCTCCCAAGGAACAAGAGAAGATGGCCTCAAGTTGCCCCAGGGGAGGTCTAGGTTGGAGCTGAGTTAAAATTTCTTCCCCTCCAGGGTTGTCCAGGCCTGTCCCTGTCTGCCCAGGGCAGGGGTGGAGTCCCCATGATGTCTGCAAGGGGTTTCAAGGCTGTGGAGATGTGGTGCTGAGGGACATGGGTCAGTGGTGCCCTGGCGGTTCTGGGGGAATGGTCGGACTTGGTGATCTTAAAGGTCTCGTCCATCCAGAACAATTCTGTGGTTCTCTTCTGTGATTCCACAGATATTTGTTTAAAGGCTCACATGTCTAAGTGCTTGAAGTACATTTCTGCTTCCTTTGGTGTCTGGCTAACCTTTTTTTGGCTGGCTGTACAGTGGTTTTGGAGCCACTGAAAGACATGCCCACCATGCAGTTCAGTGTCTAGCTGCTTCAAGCTGAACAACTCGAAATGTCCAGTACAAAAATATTGGACTCATTTCTACAAGAGTTGAGAGTGACCCAAGATGGGTTTTCCTTGCTCAGTCTTACACTTTCCTTTTCAATGTGGGGCCTACTTCTGCATAATTTGATTTATCCAGCCTTGTGAATCATACGGTTCTGAGAAGACCCCTTGTCCTTGTGGAATTAAAAGTAATTTTTTGATTCCTCTAATAGGACAGGAAGAGACAAGTCTGGTGATTCATTTCCTATACTCTTCACTGGCTTTCCTCCTCAGAGGCAAGGGCAGAAACACTTCTTGTTCCCTTCGGTGCAAGGCTCCATCTCAGTCTAACAAACATGTAGCAGCAACGACCTCCTGAAGAAGTGGTCCCCAAGAGAATTTCTTCATTGCAGGAAACCCACATGCTCTCATTAAAACATTAGATATGACACATCCCTTGGATTTCTTTCCCCAGTGAATCAAATTCAGCATTTGTGAAGCCTAAAACTTCTAATGATGTAAGAAGACATAATTCTAAACACCATAACTTCATTTTTGATTGGTTATAGGGAACCATATAAAAACAAGAATTGCATCAGAAAACACCATGGCATAACTTATCCATGATTGTCCAAGCCTTGCACCTCCTCAACTTCATGGATAGTTTATTTTTCAATATATATCAGACTGCTTTGATTTCTATTATTATGTTTAGAATCTGTCAAACAAAAAGTATGATTTTTCTCAAGACATAAAGAAGAGGAACTGAATAGGCCTTTAAGGAGTTTTAAATGATTGGAAAGATCCCTGTCTATATGACAAGAGAAAAATACTACTTCTCAGCACTGTAAGCTGCATATTTAGTGGTTTCTCTACATAGAAAATATAGTCCATTAATCATGTCAGAATACCTCATTTAGTGTAGGACTTTATGTCTAGCAAACCATTTAGTTCGAACTAAAGATCTGTAAGCATCCTTTTGTATATTTGAGGGAATGCTGTGCTTGAATGTCAGAAAAATCCATGATCATACTTTTTTTTTTTTAAAAAGCCTCACCTTGAATTAAAGGAAAACCTAAACCCTCTTTTTTTTCCGAATTGAAATTGCACAGTAGTCCCTTTAAAAATAGGAAACAGTAGAAACCATTTTGGTTTTGAAAGGAAATATGTTTCTTAGGCTCGCTAGGCTCTGTGGTTTCCCACAGGTTAACCTGGCAAGTCTCTTGAAGAGCCTGGGGTCTGGGAGGCACTGAAAATTTGTTGAATGTCCTTGGGATTCAGAAGCCAGAACTTCAGAGTTCCAAGTCAGGCAGGCCATTGGGAAGTGCATAAAAGCCATCAATCTTCACGATCGAGGGTTTGGTGAGTTGAAAGGAGACCAGAATGTATTAACTCTAAGAGTTACACTGTTCCGTTAAGGACATCACCAAGGAGTGAGGTCAATGCAGTGGTAGTGAATCTGTGAGAAGGTCATGATTAGCCTCCATAGATATGAGTGGAGTAAATTTAAGATGAAGAGTAGACCTACTGAAGCCAAAAGAAAATGTCGGTACACGTGGAAATAGGTGTAAGCGTGTCTTTAATTAATTTTGATGGCAGATGGTGCCTAACTGTGAGAGCAGTTAAGATTTGAAAGAAACTTCCAATTACGCACAGAGAGACCAAAAAAGCTCTGTGCAAGTCACTGTGCTCTGGTTCTAAGCATTTAATGGGACCCTAATAAGGCAGCAGGGTATGGACTTGATGAGCCGTTATGAACTCAATGCAACTTGCTTCTCCGTGTTCAACAAAATACTTCAGTTTCTCCAAATCTTCGTTTTCCTGCAACTCTGTTGTCAGATTTCCAAGTTGCCCTACTTACACGTCAACAGTATGGACAAGACTATGGGGTGATGAGAGCAATTGGTGGAGGAGGTTCAGTAGATGATACCTTCTTCTCCACCATAAAAGCAGAACCCCGCTGCAGAGTTAGGCAACTTCATGAAACATTTCAGATATGATAGTAACCTTTAGAAAGGCTTCTACACGTAGTCAGCTGGAACTCGGTAGGACTCAAGTTCTGAATGCCATTCCAGGTGAGCATGTTTGCTTCAACTGGAAATAAGCACGTAGGAAGTGGAAAGGAGAGGTAGAATCATCCTAACTTGGCTGGAGGTACATCCTGGCTGGATACCCAGATCAAGGATTTGGAAAATACTCCACAATGTCCCACAGGTTACATGTACCCAATGGGAGTTATAGATTCAGTTTAGCAGGATAGATTTCATGCCAGTATTTATAAAATTGTGATGTACCAAATCAGTTCCCTCCTAGGGAAATATAAAGGACAATTGTCATACCTTGTACCTTTCTCTGAAGATATTACATCATCAATTGTATCAGAGATATGCCTTGAAAGACTTTCTAACACCTATGCGAAAATAAGATCTTTCCTGGTGTTTCTTTATTGGCAAGTATATGTTTCATTTAATCTCTTGAGTTTTCTTTGTCTTTGATAGTGTCAGGCAATAGAATTTATCTTATTGATTTGGCCATGATGCCACCTGAAATTTCTTGTTATTAATTTACAGTTTCTAAGACATCAGTGCCTTTGTATTTGTGAACATTAAAAAAAAAAAAAATTAATACAACAGTGCAAAAATAATAACAATAGGGTAAATTGAAAATAAAACCTGGGCTTACTTATGATATAAAACCAGCTCTACTAATTCTGTTTAAGCTTTCAGAGGAGGGAAGCTTCCAAAGCTGAGGTGTTCTAGTTTACCAGTGGAGCCCAGAGGGGATGTTTCACTTGAAATTATAAACCTAACAATATTGGAGATGCTGGAAGAGCTTTAACAATAACCTACCTAAATTGCTATTAGATTCTCTAAAGTGTATTTCATTCTTTTAGAGTTTTTGTGTGAGGGACACTAGTGGAAAGAACTTTTCCATCATTTTATTTCCCTGTCCTCAATGCTTCATCCTTCTCTGGAGTGCTCTGAAAACACTAGTCTTAAATGGAAGGGCACACCAGAGTGCCCTATTAATCTTTCTGTTGTTCAGTTTTCCTGTTATGCCTTTTCCTCTCATTACAGTATTCCCAAATTGGACAATCAGCATTGTTCAGGACTACTTGATGTTCTACAGAGGTGCCTGCATTTGGAGGGACTCATACAAATTAAAGTTCCTCTGGGAATATGTTCAAACAATCAATGATGATCAGCAGTAATAGTTGCTGGAATGATTCCATTGCAGTGAAAAACACCTATGATCACAGCACTGCTGGTTATTGCCTGTTATTTATAAACTAATGAGAAGTATATTTTGCATAAGAAAATCATGATTGTGGTCCGTGGCTGGACGTGTTTATAACAACAGGTTGTGTGCTTATGTAGCAAGGGGAAGGACTGAAACTCTCAACAACCAGACCACCAAATATTTGTAATCTGCTGCCCATGCAAGATGAATAAGAAATGGGTCAGTCAGTTTATCACTAGATGGCTTTGGGTGCCTCTTTGTTTGTCTTTTTATATGTGCTCTTCTACTCTTGGATAAGGTTATAGTTTGGTAGCATTCAATAAACCTAAAAATAAATTTTAGGTGTTTTTTTAAACCCACCACCTTGAACATGACTTGATGACACTTTAGTTTCTCTGAAGACAGCATGAAAGTATTATGCTCAGTCCTAAATTAATTGATGTGTTATTTTTGTCAAGACCACCCACTATTTGCTGAGAATTAGACATATCAGATATTTCACTAACCTAACAAATGAACTAACAAATGAACAATTGGAGAAATAAGAAACTGGATTTGTATCTTTTTTGATGTTAATCATGTTAACAAGTGTTTGCTCAAACTTAGTCTCAACCACAATCGTCAGCTGTAGTTCATGTAGGTTGGACTAGATGACCTTGAAGGTCTCTTCCAACCAAAGACATTCTGTAGCTGAGGTGAATGGTGTCCTGGTTTGAAAAGTAACAGTAGTCTTGATGAATTCCCTGGTTCTTTGTTTAAGCTGAAAATCCAGCCCTTTGAACAAATTAACAGGCTTCAGTGTTTAAATTATACTTTGAAGACCTTAAGAGAGCTGTCTGTCAATCTGTGGTCAGTGAGTCTTCCTGAGCAACACCTAATGATGCCCATGGGTCAGAGAACAACTGGTCATAATTTTGTCTACTAATTATATTCATTATGATTTTCTTGGCAAAAGATATTGTTTTCATTGTTTTGAAACATTGTTTTAAAAGTGTCAGTTTCAATGACATTTAGGATGAAAGGACACTGGAAATCAGAATATGATAACTGTTCCTCTTTGTCAGTCCCACAACTGAACAATTTGATTCTCTATTTTAAACCGATTTTGTTAAAAAATCATTTTAGTATAATGTTCAACATTGTCTGAACCAATGGAAGTCATAATGGAATGTTCAACAAAACAAAACAAAACAAAACAAAACAAAAAAAAAAAAAAAAAAAAAGAAAAAGAAAAAAAAACCTTTATTGACCTCAAGTACTTTTTTAACATAAGTATTTATGAAAGTTCTCTTAGAAATCTTGGTGACCAGGTAGACTAGCGAGATTCATAGAATCATAGAACCACAGATTGGTAAGGGTTGGAAGGGACCTCTGGAGATCATCGAGTCAAACCCCCTGCCAGAGCAGAATCACCCAGGGCAGGCTTCACAGGAACAGATCCAGGTGGGTCTTGAAAGTCTCCAGAGAAGGAGACTCCACAGCCTCTCTGGGCAGCCTGGGCCAGGCTCTGTCACTCTCAGAGTGAAGAAGTTCTTCCTCATGTTGAAGTGGAACTTCCTGTGTTTCACCTTGCTACCATTACCTCTCGTCCTATCACAGGGCACCACTGAAGAGAAGCTGGCAAAGGGGTTTCTGAAAACAACAGCACACAGAGGACTGATGTAGAGGATGTTTTGCTCCCATTCATAGCACAGGTCAAATGACTTGAACTGGCGGTAAGCATGGATGAAGCAGGGAGCTACACAGGTCAGTAAACCTCCATGTAGAGATAAAATGGCTATAAGACTCCAGGTGACATGAAACAGCAAGCTAGTTTCTTCTGCCACTGCTTGAGGAGCCTCTGTGTTGCCACCACTTTTCCTCCATACCACCAGTAACCCCAGGAGCAGAAGATCGGTTCCTGCTATTGTCACCTCTTCTCTGCCTGTTTGACATCACCAAGGGAACAGCCCAATCTTGGGCTGGCTTCTCATCTGGGAGTGGCCAAATCCAGGGCTTTTCTACTGAGGGGCAACATATTAACTCAGGGATCATCTGCCTTACAGCTTCTATCTTGGTCAAGCAGCTGTGTTTCCATGTTTAGCACACATCCAGAGCTCACATCTCTGGATTTAAAGCAAGATGCTTCAGCTGTGCCCCTTTTGCACTGCTTGTGACTTACAGGTAACATTTTGCTTTGTGCTGGGCTCAACCATGACTTTAGACTCAAAATTCTATGGTTCTATAAAAAAATTTGAAATCATAGAAATATTCATGAAATAGCAAGTTCTATGCTCACCCAAATTTGCAGCTCTTTTAATTGCAAGTGTTAACTTAGCCCCACATTGTTGGATGGTTCTCACTTCTGATTCAAGTCAATAACCCCATGGTTGATTTTCTGCTACTAGAAAAACAGATGGAAAAAGATACATTGAATAATGATTTATCTTACTAGTTTCCTGGTGTTTAATATTTTCCCTTCCACTTTATTTTTGTGTGTGGTCTTCAATATATTGATTAGGCAAACTACTACATACTCACGCAGGTAGCCTTCTACCTATGTGTTAGAAAATACAAAAAGCTCTTCTGTAGAAGAACACTTCACATTATGTACACGTATTTTTTGCATGAAGAAGTTTAAATTGTCTTCTGGAAGACCTGGTACTCTGAATCAAACTGGGCTGTGAGATAAATGTCTCACTCAGTGTCTCTCTGGTATTTATTTCACATTTATTTATCAATGCTCTCATCCCTTTTCTGACTCTCATGTTTGCTTCAATGTCCAAGCTCTTCTCATCTTCACATCTCCAGGAAGTCTCACCTTCCAATTTCCTGCTGCTCTCTCCTCATCACTGTGAGAAGCAG
>JANVCC010010369.1:3288429-3315874 GCA_025345505.1 Todiramphus chloris collaris
TCTTGCTTTATTTCTCTTGAGCTGCTTTAAAATGCCACAGAGGTATATGTATAATACACACCTTCAGATGATCTGCTAGTTACATAAGACTTATTTTGCAGAATAATAGTCAAAAAGAGCTGCTGGCAATATGGACTTGAAGTAACACTTATAAAATTCCATACCTTATACTTAAGCACCTGGAAAGCTCGAGGAAACTTTCTGTGCTGCAGTTTCCACTTTGTTAACAATGGACAATAATGATTGCTTATTTTTTATTGTTGCACAGTATTATACTGTGAAGTAATGCCATTTTTTTCTTACTCTGTAAATTGAAGGTGTACATATATATTTATGTAACATTTTGGTATAGAATTTTGGATTCAAGGGATAATAGCCTTTAGATCCAAAACTGCTTAGACATCATGATGAAAGGCACCTTTGATACAAGATTTTTAAGATAATGCAGTCTGCAGGGTTTTTTTTTCCAGAGGACGAACTTGTATTTCCTGTTTCACAACACTATGGTTTGGAAACTGCCAGCTAGACAGACAGATTTATGTTGCTATTAGGTGTTTTAGTTTTTTTTGTGGCTTAATGGTCTTTTTTTTTTTTTTTTTTCTTTAGGGAGGCACTTTACTGTTTTCTCTTGCATTTCCCATAAATGTGTGTACAGGTACTGAATCGAGAAAAATAATCAAGGACTTCAGGGAATGTTTGTTTTTTGTTTGAATTGACATTGATAACTCCTTCTTTTTCTTGTCTCTTGTTATCTAAATAACATTTGAAAAACTGTATAAAGGGGTAGTTTTTGCTCTTTCGAAGCTGTAGAATGGCATGCAGAGAAAAATTCCTTCCCCCATTTGAGCTCTAAACTCAATTGCCATCAGACAGATTGTAGCCAAAAATAAATGTGCATTTCTGTTTTCTTAAAAGCTGAAATATTTTACCATACTGACTTTAAAAGAAAGGTGTTTAAACATCTCTCTTTTTCATGTTAAACATCCTTGAATTTTTACCAGATTTTATGCAAAAGAGAAAATAGTGGGGGTTTTTAACAATACTTTCCATGGACTTAGCAAATTTTGGTCAGTCCTCATAATGGCTATTGAAGTGTGCAGGTTTTCTACTAGCTGGGAGAGCCTATGCAGCTGGTGGAAGTCATACCTACAGCTCAGGACTATCAAATTAAACCTGTTGGTAAACTGAGAAAGAGCAGTAATAGTGTCAGTAAAACCACATAAATTGCATAGACCATGCTGTACTACAGAAGAATATACTCAGTGCTTGTATGTTCACTGAACATGTCAAATTTTTTGGTTTACTTGTGTCACTTGGGAGATCAAATTAATACACGGGAGGTATTAATGTAATGAGAAAGCAGATCATATTCTCTGGATCATCACATGTCACTGCAGCCTTTTCAACATACCCCTGGATGTGTCTGACTGACATTGGTTCTGCAATTAGTGACACAAACGAGGATGCACAAGTGCAATGTCTGCAGGAGAGAGGCTGTATTTTTTTTACAGTTCTGGTGGATGCAGAAGAGGTGGGGAGGATGGCATCTGGGGCTTTTCCTCTCATCATCAAACCACACCAAACTAAACAGCCTCATTCTTATTCTGACTGGTCCACCACCAACAGGACCTTTGCCCAGCCCTGGATCTGTGAAGGATCTTGCAGGTTTGGTTGGACCCCTCAGAAACCTCTCCCTCCTTATTTAATTTTATATGCCTGGTTTTGTGCCGTCTGCAGCCGTATGATTAATATTCCAGGCAGCACTTCATAAAATCTTTTTTGCTGTTTCTTTGTGCCTTGTGACTGACATCTCTTCACTTCAAGGGTGATTTTCCTATTGGCAAGATGAGGACGTGCCACACCAAGTATCACCTTCAGGAACAAGCAATATAAGTACTATAATGAGATGGGTCTTTGCAGAGCCTGTAATTGGTGACAAGGCATGGCAGCTTCGTATCAGACACAGATGTACAACACTGGGCTTATTAATGAGGCTGGAACATCACAGTCGAGAGCCTTCCAGTCTCTACTAGACAGAAGAATGTAATATATTCTGCATGTTGTTACCATGCCCAGTGCCTTCAATTTGCATCACAAAACCTTTAGGTAGGCCAATTCAAGCTAATCCAGGATGGGATCCTGCTTCCTCTTAGATGGATTATCAGTGCCATGGCCTGCAATCCATCATTCCTGATCTCGGCTCTCGTAGACTGCAGCAACAATCACCTCAACTTGCAGATTTGCTCACTTTAATTGCGTTAGTTTAGCAACCCTCCCTGTATTAAAGTCAACTTGGAAAGAGATGTAATATTTTAAGTTATGAAGACCTAGAAAATGGCCGTAGTATGATTCAATTGTAGACCAAGAAATAGGATTTTCATCACGTTAAGAAATCTTCATAGAAATATAGGTGAAACAAATAACAGAACAAAATGATTAACAAAGAATTCTGAAAATATACCTTCAAAGCAATAACAAATCTGATGAAAATGAGTTACTTAAGTTGTTCTCTTTGGAAGAAGGACTTTGATGATTTATTGTTATTGGGCTTGAGTATTGTGAGTTTGCTTTTTGTGGGCTTTTAGTATTAGTTGGGGAAAAAAAAACCAAAAACCTGTTCCTTTTGGAAACAACAAAAAAAAATGCTCAAATAACTGGAATTTTGGTTTGACAGATAATTTTATTTCCAACCTCTAAACAATAATAGGTGATTGTTAAAATAACATTGTTTGAATCTTTTTTTCCCCATGGGACATTTTAAGGAGAAGGATTTGATATAAAAAGGGACATCCACCCTAAGTACGCTGACACCGTAAATTAAGTTGCTTTTCATTTCTAGAAACAATCCTCTACGTGTTACCTGGCATGAGCAATGCTCTGTGAAAACTGTTTTAGTATCACAAAGTTTGGTAAGAAAAAATGGCAAAAGAAAGAGAACCTGATTCCAAACCACCTTCTGGTGCCAGTCATGAAAACCTTTGCTAAAGGTCTGTTTGTCCCAGCTTCAGCACAAACGTTCTCAGAGCACAATTCATAAGAAGCATTATCTCCAGAGTGCTGTCCATTATATTTAAAATGCTAAAATGTAAGTTTTGATTGAAAACACCGGGGGGTTTGCTTTGCTTTGTTTTGTTTCAAGAAATTATGTTGCTGAAGTGACACCACTTAATGCCACGAGCAGAAGAAGAGCCTGCTAGACAGCAAGTTCCTGCACTGAATTCCTAATAGTGACTAAATAACACTGCAAGCTTAACCTCCAGATTTCGCTTCCTTTGCTGACACTGTCCTTTCATACAGTAATTATGAAGAATTACAGGTGGTGCCAGTGTTTTTTGATGGTGGACAGTTTTGTGGACAAAGTATTGAATACCTTATTTTACCTAAAACATAGATTCACTTATAGAAGTAGATCTGCCTTTTCTTCCTGTTTAACTTTCACTTATCACTTTCCTCTGAGGCTAAAACATTCATATTTAATAGTTCTTTTGTGTGTTAATGATTAAAATAATGACCATGGAACTCACAGTCCTTTAAGAGGCCAGATGTGGAAATGCTTGTGGTAAGTCCACATAATAAAAACCTCTTGGTCCTTCTACTGGAAGCCAACCTTTTTGCTTTCTGTGTTAGCCTTTTTGGATTTTCCTTTACTCTTCTGACCATGGCTCCATTCTTGTCATCTAATTTCTCTTATGCTTTTAGGTAATGCATGATCCTTATGCCCTGTAAGCTGTTTTTAATATCCAACCAATGGCACAACTGCAATGTATAGTGATCTAACATTGCTTGGAATTCCTCATAAATTTTTAGAACAAAATGTGATTATTTTAAATTGAAGTTTTCATTAAATAATTTCTCAGTGTTTTAATGAATTCTGATAGAATAGCATCATTATCCTTTACAGGGAAGAGATAATCTCTTCTCATATACCAAAAGCAGTAGGAATCTACCCATTGACTCAAGAACACCTTGAGTCGGAAAGTGTAATTTTTAAGGGCTGAACCCACATTGAATGACTTTGAAGGAACTGTCAAAGGCTTCATACTTTATTTGAAAATGCTTGTTGAAGTAAAGGAGCTATGTGTAGCCTTTTAAATGTGGTTATCACTCTTACCTATTCGAGCAGAGCTAGTGTTAGGGCAATACTCTGGTACAAAAAAAAAGAGGGAACACAACCACATCATGTTGTAGCAGGTGATGTAGCCAATGCCTTCAAAAATTTAAAGGCATTCATTACAACATGTCTCTTGTTTTTTTTTTTTTTAGTTATTCCTGGAGGCCTTTGCAGGCTGAGTGCTTCTCCATCCTGTCATATGGATACTGTGTGAACGAGATGCAGCTGCAGACCAACCCCACAAAGAAATGAGCAGAGTGCTGTCAAGCCACCTGGTTTGAAGACATATACGTCATGTCACAGGACAGGGAAGAGACACAGAGCCCCAAAGAGAGAAGCAGAAGGGAGCACTCCTTTGAGAAAAATGATCCAGTTGTTCCTCTGACTGACCTGATAAACACTGCAGGAAAAAAAAAAAAAAAATAAAGCAATGCAATTATGAGCTGAAATAATTGTGGTTTTGCTGGTGGGCTCTAAGTTGGCCCATTCTGGTATTTCACCATTATGGCAAAAAAGGTCCTGTAACAAGAGTGTTAAGTTCTTGGCAGCCCAAAGTGGAACCTGATTATCAACAGCAATCTTAACTTTGTTAAATAAGGACCACATTTACAAACGTGCTTAAAACTGGGCAGTTTCCATCATGAAACTGCTGGCCAGGTTTTCAAAGCCGATTAGCCTGCACTTGTATGCTCAACAGGCTTAGCTGGCTTGTGAAAATCTGGCAGCTACTGCTCCTCTTCCCTGCTTCTGAAAATCAGTGCTGTGATTAAACAGCCATCCGTCTTTTTCCTTTCTTTTCAGTTAACTTGGAGTGGATTTCTCTGTTGTCTTGGTTTTGTCCTCTTTTTTGGCATATCAATAACTGTTAACTGAACACTGGCTTTGTTTTAGAAAAGGATAAAACAACCGTTGCCTTTTAACTTTTCTGAGTCTTTCAGCACACAGTCATTCACCTATAAAGTCATACGTTTTTTCTTTGCTAAACAACTGCTTAATAGCAGCTGGTCATTCACAAAAGATGGGAAGGGTTGTGATCTTGCAGTCTGTTTTGTAAGCATGGTCCTTTGAATTTCATCTGAGTCTCACTGAAGGTCAACAGGGCTCTTGTGAGGGTTCACTGGTACAACTTCAAGTGTGCAAGACAAACCCATACACCCACCAGGGACTGGATTGGGATTATTGAAAAAATACTAATGTGAGAAGTTCCCTATTATGGTACAACTTCAACACATCACTAGAAGGCTTACAATGTTATACTCTGAAGAGTTTATGGTTAGGTTTTTTTCCTCATTTTTGTGCTACTTAGTAGAGTTGTGATGGGATAACCAGACATTTTACTAGTTCTAGTTGTTCTTTTAGGTGCCACCTATTTTTACTATCTAAGAAGTCAGGCATGTAGCATGGGAAAGAGCTGCAGTACTGAAGCAGAAAATGTTTATGTTACTGACACCATTAATTTATTATAGACAATTTTGAAACAGAGAGGGTATTTAATACCTTATTCATTATAAATTGACACAAATGCAGAACTGATAATTTTTTTTTTCTCAGGGCTTGATGTTTGTTTCTTCTTTGTCTCTGTTCATTTTACAGTTACATATCTGAACTTACGAACCCATCCAAAGGCCATTCATAGAGCATTTAACTCAGAACAGTTCTGTCAGCAGAAGGTGTTTGCTTAACCCATTTGGATAATCTTCTTTTCTCAGCCACATCACCTATCAACCAAACATTTATACATGCTGGAAAACAAACTGTCATATAAGTAAAGAACTGGCCCTATCCAGCAATGCAGAAATTAACAGAAAACTGTTTTTATGACAATTTGTGATTTTTTTTTTTTTACCCTTGCTTCCCCTGCAATGATAGAAAATACACCACAGTAATGAGAGTAAGAGACAGGAGAGAAAGAACCAGAAGAATCAGATTAAATCTTTGCAAAACTCATGTCATGAACACAGCTTTAAATGCCTAGACTGCCAGGATGTAATTTTTTATTTTATTTATGCTTTAGATGGGCAGGAACAAGGTCAATAAAAAAAAAATTAAAAAATAGCACTTTCATATCATTGTAGCCCTACTCACGTCAAATCATGCCTGTGCTATTCTACCCAGTTCCCGCAACAGGCTAAAATGCAGAATATTTAGCTTTGTCAATTAGGTGACAGAGTCCCACTTTCAATTCCTCCCACCCAGAACAGTTTTCCCAGGTAGGAAATGTGCCTCTCAGAGTGGACTTCCCTGTCTTTCTTCAGGCACCAGTGGAGATGTGTTTGGTGGGAGAAAAAGAAACTGATATCTCCCCTGTTTTGAGGAAGAGCTGTAACCACTAGATGGTTGAATAAAAGGCTTACATTTCTTGAAAGAAAAGGAAGACAACTCCTAGTAGCTCTTCAGTATTAAAATCAGAGACTATTCAATGTGGCAGGTTCCCAGACATTACTGGATGCTTTTGTTAGGTACAGAAACATCAGAAATATGAGGGTTTTTTACACAGAAGGCTGTCCCTTCCCAGTGCCACTTCTTTATGTGTGATGTATCTCACCTGGCATCACCTAAGCCTCCTTGTCTACTTACCTTGAGAACTTAACCGTATAATATCCAGCCTGCAGAAACCTCCTTTGAGGCCAGAATTTGGACATTGCGATACTCAGCACTGAGACATTTGCACATGGGGGAGGGAATGGGTGATATCTTTGTGGTTGCTTTGGGGGAAAAAAATAAAACACAACCAAAACTAAGTCTTATATCACATAGCCACTACTTGAAAGCAGATGAACTGAATCTTGTGAAAGTTTCAGCTCTTGGCAGTTATATTAGAATATGAAATTTGATATAGAGGGTCTTCTGTCAACAAATTTATCACATCCATCATGGAGTCTATCCAGAGGATTGGAACTTTGAAATAAAAGTTTTCCCACCTCCTGGCCGCCTTCTATGCAAAGAAACATTCTTGTGCCTTTTTAGGAATACAAATAAGATCAAGATAAGAAATAAGAGGCAAAGTTATGATGGTGTGTTGTCCATTTACATGTGATAGAATTTCAATCTCTCTGTTTAGCCTGGAAGTTGCCGAGATTTAGGTGGGAGTTTTCCCACCTTGAACTAATAGTTACGGAAAAATGGATCATATAGCTATACATCTGTAAAGCTTTTAGGTGAATTACAAGTAATGTAGAGTGAACATTAGGTTCAAACTCTCATTGGATTGAACAGAGGCTAATTAACTCTGGTTTCCTGGATACACTCTTCTTCCTTTAAATTCTTCTTTCTATTCCCAGTGCCTTAATCAAAATCTGTTGGCACTCAAGATAAAAACTGCTGTGCACATGGTGAACCTAGGCTACTGGTTTTCTTTGACATCGTTATGTCCCATAATTTGTCTCTCAAGGTAGGAAAGGAATCATGGTGTGGGTAACCCATCAGGAGCTTTCAGAGAGGTCCTGCTTCAAAAGGAAGGTGGAGACAAAAAAGCATCAGAAGGGAAGCGTATATATATATATATATAAAAATTTTACTCTTTCTTCTTGAAGAAAAAAATATGTATGAAAACTAACGAACTTCAGAATTCTTTACAAGAAACATCAATTGATGGTTACATGACAGTAATTTTCCTTGACTAACCAAAGCTCCTGAAAATCATTTGCCTGTCCTGCATAATTTCACTTACTACTCCTTCACTTTTTGGATGCTCCATTTCTTCCTTTCTCTTGGAAACTTCAGATCCCGTAAAATCCCCTTTGGAAAGAGGTGGGTTGTACTCTGTGTAATGATGTTTTTTATTTACCATTCTTACCTATTTCAGAGCCTTGGATTTTGTGCAACATTGAAAGTCTGTTGCAATGCTTCTGGAGAAATGAGAGGCAGTGAGACGTCTCGCCCCTAAACACCTTCAAGGTGAAGGTAGAGGGCAATTCCTCTCTGATACCTCAGAACACTCCATGTTTCTGATGGAAAACCACAAAATCCCCAGAAAGGAATGATTTTACTGTCCTTTAGGTCCACAATATTCCTAAATGCATGAGGAAAAGACTCCCTGGGACTCTCTTAGCTGTGTTAGCTGAACTGTAAATCTCAGGGTTTGCTGGATGACACCACCATGCTTAGAAAGTCTCCTGTACTAGGGTCTCTTGTCAAGATAGGTTTCAGTATCATCGGATCAGGTTCAGTACAGTTAGGAAGAGCTGCTCTGGAGGTCACCACTTACAGTTTATATGTGAACAGAGCTCGGCCACCTCCTCTTTGGAGGTCCAAATCCTTGGGAGACAAGCAATGCTTGTCACAGGCGTGGGAGCAGCAAGCCAGGAGTAGACTCCAGTTAATTACTTTTTTAAAGAAGCTGAATTTCAGCTAACCTTATGCAGTTGGTTTCTTTGAAAGAGCGAGCATGAAATGACCTGTTCTCTGATGAAACTCCCATCAACAGCAAGGTCTTGTTGTTCGCCACAGTCAGATCAACAGCTGAGGAAGGCTGTATTTTTTAGTTTCTCTAGTCAGATTTATTTATCTGCCTTTTTGTAACTAGAGACCTGTTTAAAAGTCTATTTATTTCATTCCCATCTGCTAGGAGGTTTCTGAAGGGAGTTGATGTGATGGGAAGAAAGACAAGTATGAGGGAAGAAAAGTTTGGTGGATACATACTGAAGAATGAAGAAAAATTCAGATGACCATTTCTTTCATATACACAGAAAAATAATTTTGCTAAATGTTGAAATAAGATAGAAGTGTTCTTGCTTCTTTCTAAAAAAAAAAATAGAAGGGCCAAAATTGATGTTTTAAGTTCAGATTTTCTCAGGACTAGCTGAAACCAAACCCAGGCAGCATCACTTTACCCTTTCCAACCCTGGCAGAATTACTATTGGAAGCCAGCTATGATTGGATAGCCACAATTTAGCTGACTTAATTTTCTTCTGAAATTGTGCTCAGCATCTCCAGTGTTTCCTCAAGTCAATTTTCGTGATTTTAAAATCAGCAAAATGTACCCCAGCACAGACTGCCATGGCTTGAGGAGAAAGCAGTGTTGCTGTCTCTTACACCTGGCTAAGAAATATTCTGAAATAGATTCTGGCAGAAAACAAACAAACAAACAAAAAAATAAGTAAATAAAAAAGATTCTAGGGGATTCATAAAGCCAAGGCACACTCTTAAACATGGTTTGGCCATGGTAAAACAAAAAAAAAACCTACCTGTCTTCACACCTACCCCCACCCTGAAGAAGAAACTTACAGATAAATTGGATTAATAATGAACAGGGGCGAGGTCCCACCACGTCCTGCCTCACATAAGCAAAATACTTTCAATTAGTCAAGCACACTGCTAGAGCAGGACACAGTTTACCCAGGTTTTGCACAGCTTAGTGCTGGTTCTTGGACCTATGCAGAAACAGGTATTTTAGGACATTTTACCACCCTGTGAGTCCATTTCTAGACACAGTGTGCTGTGGAGCGGATTTACACTACAAACTCTACCTCTTTATGAGTGCCTATCTATGGAGACCCCCCCCTCTGCCCCAGCTTCTTGTGTTCCTGGCTGGCATTTGTTGGGCAGCTCCCAGCACCGACAGAAAAGGGATTTTGTAAGAGTTGGCTGGAAAACCCTTCTTGTGAGAATATTCTGTATTTGGTCTGAAAGGCTCTGATAAATTTGCTTATCATGGCACAGTCATAGCAACAGAAAACTTTGGAGGTTTGTGCTTATCTTAGCAGTTCTGGGGGTTTTTTTTGCATTTTTTGAAGTGTGCTATAACGTTCACGTTCTGGTTGTGCTAGAGAAGCGTGGACATTTCATATAAGCTTTATGAAAAGACTGCACTATCTTGAAGATTGCTCATATCTCTTGTGCTTCTAGCTTCTCGTGCACTTGTTCTTCAATTCCTTAAGTTGCCCCTTTTGTGCACAGTTCAACAGTCTCTTCCCCCATGCAATTTTGGTGGAGAACGCAGTCTAACTCAACCAATTCCTGGCATCAAAGGAAGTTCAAAGTTAATGTTGGAAACTATATCTGCTGTGATTTTTATTTTTTTTCCCCCTCTATTAGTTTCTATTTTAATCCCACATGTAGTTGTAAAGAGCACATGTGCACAGTTCAATAGTCTTCTTATAGAAAAAAAAAAAAAAAAAAGATAGAAAAGACCAAATGTCAAATCTACATTTTAATGTGGTATAATACTTTTGTAACTAGTGTAAAGACAGAGATAAAGTTTAGGGTGGTATAAAGCAGCAGGAGCACAGGCTGGAATAAACCCATCACTATAAGCTTGATAAGTCATGGGGGAAAATGTAGGAGCTTGCAAATTACGGGTTCAGGACAAGGCAGCAGAGGGAGAGTGAGCAGAGCAGTTGTACCAACGCCTTACTGAGTGGTGTTTGCCTGTATGGATGAGTAAGCACAGAGCTGGAGGCTGACAGTAGGTCCTTCTAGTTCCTGGAAGAGAGCAGCAGATCTAAGCTGCTGTCTCCATAGGGTCAGTCTCCTGTGGCAACAAGAAGAGTGGCAAAGTTATTAACAGTGGTAATTAACTACAGTTTATCTAAAATAATTCAAAAGTTTTTCTATCACTTTTTCTCTCCCAATACTGCAAGTGCAGTAATGCCCAAGCATATTTAACTGCAAAGACAGGAGAGACGTTTGGGCTGAGTGAACACACAGAAGAAGGATTGGACAAGAATTTGACATCGAGTTAAGTTTTAAGTATCTACAACTCAGTGCGGATATAACATTTTTCCAGCATTGAAGAACTTTTTCTGGTGATTTGCAGGGCACTATGGTTTCCCAAACCATAGTTTATGTCCCTGGGCTTAGAAACTAAGCTGTCTCAGAAATCTGCATAACTATGGACACTGTGCTGCCTATACATCATCTATGATAACTTTAGAATTGTCTCTACATGAATATTCTGAATATGAAGACACATATTTTATTATGCTTTGCAAAACAGATAATTACAACCATACTTAGGAATGAAAGGCGAAGGAACAGCTATTAATGGTGTAATGATTTACAGCCCAGCTTTGCTTCCAGACAAGAAGACTCCAAAATCGCATGACTATTCATTAAAACTTGTAAGTTCATTAAAGACATGGTAAGATTTCTAAAACTCTCGTTGACAGCCAGCAACTCTAAAGGTCCAAATTTTAATGGGAATTAGGTATATGAAGTTCTTAAGCACTTTGGGAAATGCCACAGGGGCCTATATAGAAAACTTTAGACAACTAAATGTATTTAAACAAACAAAAGCCCATGATTCACAGTTGCTTAATGTCATGGTGGGCTTCCCTATTTAAACTGAAAATTCTTTCAGACCAAAGATTTCCATGTTGACCCATCTCTAGACCAGCCCTAGATTTAGCACCTACTTGGGACCTGTCAGGTTTCTGAGGGACTGAAGAGTCTGCCTAGGAAGATGTTGACTAGTTTTCAGCAAGGAGCCTTTGAATAAAAAGCAATGAAGAACCTGTGAGTGATGGAAACAGACTGGAAGACAGACCTGTCCTTTCTAATGATGTCTCATTTTTTTGTCTTCCCCTATCTTCCCCTCAACAAGAGGACTTCAAGGTCTTCCACATATGCTGCAGGCACTGGGGATTTGTGCCCCATCAAAAGAGGGAAAAGATTAACAAAGACGGTATCACTGGGACTTCGCCACATATGGACTAAGTTCTGACAGGCAGAGTCTGGTCTGAGAAGGAGGCAGCATCACCCACTGACTGCTGTGTCTTGGAACAACAAGAGATATTCAGCTCTTCCAAACACAAATATGGATTTACTCTTGGCCTTTTTTTTTTTGCCAAGTCTCGTGGCACCCCCTTAGTATGCAGAGATTTCACACCAGTTTCAAAGTGAGTAAGGCACCTTGCCACTATTAAATATCTTCTTTAGTATAGACGCTTACTTCTGGCTTGTTTGAACACATCTAGCTCTAGATATCTTACACCATGACTATAAATAAGGAAGGGCAATATAGGACTGACCATGGAATCATACAGCCAGTTGAAACCTCGGTCCCACAGCATCCCTATCCTCTTGTTATGAACCACAAGAGGAGATGGGAAGGTGTGTGAGCCACAAATCAGACTGCACTTGAGGTATCTTAAAGCACCTTCACTGGAGTCACATAAACTTGATTTCAGAAGAGCTTCTCTGAAACCACCAACCTGGGGTTCTTGGTGCAGCTCATGTCCCCTGGTTACACCTCTATCGCTGCAGAACTAATCCACGGTGTACTGTATTTTCAACTCCAGTGGCTTGGGAACTTTCCTTGGGGCTTCTGCAGGGCTCTCTCATCTTTGATTCTCTGTCATTTTTCTCCCCTTATTTTACATATGTGCTAGAACAGAACTGGTTAGTCCAACACATTTATGTCATTAGCAGAGGTTTTGTTTTTTCTTTTTTTTTTTTTTTTTTTTATGATGAGTGATATCATGTAATTTAATTGCTGGGTTTCATAAGTAGGGTTAGTGATCTCTCCCTACTCCAGATCAGTAGAGATACCACAAGGATTCCTATCATATGGTGCACTTAATTATGATAAATAAGCAGGGATAAATTAAGCCTATAAAAGGCCCAGATGGATATTATATTTGCATTGTGAATGCATGCTATGATGAAAATATGGCAGTTGGAGGGCCCCTTTGAAGCAGAGCTCTGGATCCACACTTAATCTGTATTGTAAAAAACATGTGAACAGTAAATTCAGCAGTTCATGACAAGCATATTGGAAGATTTTTGGCTTCAGCAAAGAACCTCATTTTAATTTGTGTAGAAGAGAACGGGGGTGGAAGGCTCAGGCATGAAAGGTCTGATAGGTTTAGCTGGAGTGTAATTTTTCGGTCAGTTGCAATGGAGACTTGGGGCTGAACAAAACCAGACGCACTGGTGTTGTTCCAAAGTTCCAGGAAACCTACCTGATTTACAAGTGTATTTGTATTTGGACCAATTATGGAGTGCAGCCCCTACAATTGCTATGCAAGGTCAGGGAAGATGTGGTTCATGTTAACAATATGACTCCACTGGGAAACCGGTGGTTTTACTCACTTCTGCTCATGAATAAATTACATTTTTGAAAAATTCATAGGAGACAACAAAATCATTGGAAAAATAGCTCTTGCATTTAGAAAGATAGCTTTCTAGTGGGAGCTGAACATTGCTGAACTTCTCTAAATCAAGTATAAAAATATCTTTTTACATCGTTTTTATTTATATAGGAAAGCAAAAATAGGCAGACAGTAAGAAATCAGAATTAGCACTTACACAGCAACTCCGAGATAACAGAAGTTACTTTCTTGTGCATTTAAGCCAACAGAGCCCAGTATTGTGGAAAGCCACTTGGAACAGAATGGGAGAAGTACCTGTGACTTACGTGGTTTTGAGGAACTAAATTATTTGTTTTGCATTTCTTCCTTGATTTTTCAATTTGCCTTGCAGTACTGTGATATTAGTTATGTATCGATGGATTATCACCACTGTTATATATTACTTGCCATGAGGAATTTTATGCCTTTAAGTCACAAAAGAGAAAATTAATTTTTTGTGGATCTTGTTTAGCTATATTTAAAAACATTTCCTGAAGCACTGATTCTCCTTGCATTACCTCAGCCTCCTTTTCCCAGGACAGTTCATCTTGGCCTCACCTTTTCTATCTGTTCCATGCTTTGAGTTGAAGAAGATTCACTAAATTTTGAACATATATGTATTCCACAACCGAATGCATTTTATGTGCAATCCGGTTCAATAATTTAAGTGATTGATAGTGTGGTGAATTCTGAGATACAGAAGGATTGCAGCCAGGCTGTACAAATGCAAAGAAACTTTTAAAATGTCAGTGCAAGGTTTATTTGGCTTGTACAGCTTGAAGGGTCCTCATAGCACACCAAGAATTCAGAATAAAAAAAAACACTTGCACTTGTCTACTAAAATAAAAAGGAATTCAATAAATGATGAGATGATGGGTGGGCTTGTGTTCTTGGAGTTAACCATGGCTCAGCTGTGGAATGTGTATCAAACTAGACAGAAAGCTCAATAGGATAGGGGTCCATAAGACCCTATAAAGGGCACTATCTTCAAAGACCCATATTGAGGTTCTTTCACTCATTTATAGCAATGCATTTTATGTCAAATTGGACAGATAGAGAACAGTTTGCGAAAAAAAAAAATTCCTCTAAATATCCAGTAACTTGGTTTTAAAATCTGTTGTCTGGGGAATTTTTTATACAAATGTTTTTATTCATAAGGTGGAGGGAAGATCATATCAAAAATGACATTTTTCTGAGGAAGAGAGAGTTGGAGTTGGAGATAAATAGTGCTGATGGACAATGAGCAAAGAATGGGACCAAGAATTACACTTCAGACCATGTGACAGAAAAGGTTACCCTCTTATTCTTGATCAGCAATCCCTACAACAATTGAAGAATTTCAATTTAGGATGATGGGCAGTTTGTCTTATTTTTTAATATCTTTCCTATGCATCTTATAAGGCATCCTGGAACCCAGCTGGCTCCTACAAAAATCTATGAGGTGGTGAGTTTTCCAGACCTTGAGGTTTCCAGCATTTAAGTCCATCTCATTTGCAAACCCAACCCTGCATATTTTGATGGCCAGTTTCTGTACTTGTAGAAACCATTAATAAATTTATTTCTACCAACAAAAACCCAATCTCCACTGGATCTATCTATACAGAGGGTTTGTTTTGGTTGGCCTTGTCTCTCTGAGATCTAAGTTTTCCCGCAGACTTCTGAACTTAAAGACGTAGGTTGCTTGCCACTATCAAATTTTCTCTAGGCGACACTTAACCAGTTATTTTATTTAACACCTCCTGCTGTTTTATCCAGATTCTAGAAGAGATCTAAAGAGTTTGTGTGGTCAATTTAAGGAATACAGCAGAGGTACATGCCACCTTTATACATACCCTTTCTCTTTTCTGAGTGTTTTTCAGTTACAAAGACTTTTTTTTTTTTTTTACTTAGGTGCTTTCAGCGGTTCAAGTTGACCCAAAAGTAAGAATTAATGCAGCATGAGGCAGTGTGGGCTCATCAGCAAGCTTCCTACTTATCTGTATCATGCAAAAAAGATTATTTTTTTCTGTCGTCGTGACGTCTTCTGGCTGGACTAGAGTTTAGAGGCAAATACTGAGTGTAGCATTTGCTCTATCTGTACCTGTAAACACAACAGGAATGGTTGCTGGTGCAGGGTGAGAAATCAGGCTGTCAATTCTGGGCAGGCACATGCATGGGCAAATGCAAGGAAAGCCTGCAGAGATGTTACTTCTTTTTTTTTTTTTAAGATGCCATGAAAGGATGTTTTGATGTTTGCTACAGTTAAGCAGTGTAAATCAGTTTGGATTCATAAACAAGCTATGTTTGATTTGTACCTGAGTTTTTCATTAATTGTTTAGTGTATTTTTATCAAGCTGTCAAGAGATTATTGTTTCCATCATTTCTATTTCTGTTCTACAAAACAGGGTAAATAACTGTTTTGGTTTTTTTTTTTCTCCTTACTTGCAAAAAATGTTTGCACACAACGCTGAACATGAGCAAACAAACAGGGAAAACTTTTAAGAACTTACATCACCAAAGAAACACAAACTCCTGCCTGCAGCTCATGTCACTACACCAGGAATATCTCCTAATAGACACAGAATGTACAAGGAAAAAAGCGTTAGTGATGGTCTTGCTTCTATCAGCTCAAATGAAACAGCTATACCAACAAAAGCACTTTCTTGCTCATAAAATCTTGTCTACAGTAGAGATGTTGCCAGAAAAGAAATGCTGGAAAAAGAAAAAAAAAAAAAAAAAAAAAAAAGGAGCCAAGCACAAAATTCACACTCTTAAATGACATTCCTATATGAGCAAAAGTTTGCAGAGACTCCTGGCTCTTATTTGTAGTTGCTCCTTAGAAAGCCCAAGGTCTTATTCTGGAAGATAACCCAGAGAACTGTTAATGACTCCAATTAAGAGGTGTGAATATCATTTACACCTATCTGTTCCCTTTTAGCAAGAAAGATTACAGCCAGAATCACACAGTGCATAATCCTACTGAGAGCATTTCAAACAGAAAAGGTTGGATTTATTTGAATTATACAACTCTTCAGTATGAAAAGCAAAGAAGAAAAAAGATACGTAGAGTATTTTAGAGGGACAAAAATAATAGTTCTCCCGCTGTGTGTTCTTACTTTGAAACAAATGGAAAAAAACAAGACAATGATTAAATAAAGCTCTAGAATATTGAAAATATTCTTTAGAAAAAATTGTAAATATAAACAATATGTGATTTAGAAATGAGAGCCAAAATTACGCCTAAAAAATAGACTTGCAGACTTTTCACAGATTGATAGCAGGCATTAGATGCAAATTTTCAAATTAAATTCTGCTTCAAGTTTTCACCTGAAAATTAAAATAACTCTTGCTTAAAGCTGCTCACTGCCTTCCAGTGTAGAGGGCAAGTACAAATTAATCCACTTTTCAAAAATAATAGCATTTCTTTTAGGACCTATTCAAAGTGCTTCTAAATAAACATAGGGCTGTCTCCAGATTTCTCTTACCTATAACTGTGGATGTTTGTGGATGCTTCACCAGTAGATGTGTTCAAGACCAGGTTGATGGGGCTTTAAACAATCTGGTCTAGTGGGAGGTGTCCCTGCCTATGGCAGGGGAGTTGGAATTAGATGACCTTTAAGGTCCTTTCCAACCCAAACCATTCTATGATTCTATAACATCAGCTGCCTAAACTGGATCCTTCTTTTCCTATTGGAAAGGTATGTCTCCCAGAGAGATTTCCCATTCTGTGGATCATGGGATCTAGTCTCCATCATGCTGACCACTTGTTCTGTCTTTCTGGACCTCTCCTTATTCTCTATGAAGCTCTGTGGAGAGGCAGCAGTTCCCTTTCCATTCTGTGTTGGTGCAACAGCTACCTGAAGGACATTGATCCAGGAGTGAATTCCTATGCATTAAAGTAACCAGGGTAAGTTATTACACAGCTCCTGTCTTAACAGATGTCTTCAACTTATCCCCCTACACATCCCTTTCTGGTAGGCTAATGCCCTTTTATTAGGAGATGGCTTCCATACATGAAGCAACTCAATGTTGCCATTGCTTTAAGCAGTCTCATGACTCAGGTTTCAAGAAGAATATACTGCCGAAGACCAAGGAACACAATGAAGCTGACTAGGACATCAGGAGTAACTGGGGAAAGCCTGAACATGGCTGTGCTTGGTTACCAACAGTGGTCATTTAGCAATATGATTGTTCCTCCTTCTGGGTTCCCGGCTCTGACTTAGAAAATTATTCTCCACTGGTCAGAGCATCATTTGGGCTTCACGGCCATGTCGACCTCAGAGGGGATTCCTCCCAAAAGGAAGGACACTTGGCTACAACAGAGATGGCACAAGCATTTTGCTGAAATTTTTTCAGTGTGAAGTTCTATGAACATTTTGTTTAGACACACACAAAACAACCACCACAAACCAAAACAAACAAAAACCAGACAAAGGCAAACAAAACAAAACAAATATAACAACAAAATACACACACTCACAAAAAATAAAAAACACAAAAAGCCCCAACCCAACCCAAACAACAACAACAAAGACCAACAAAAAAATACAAACCAAAACAGACACAAAAGACCAAACCCTTCTGGTTTGATCGTTTTATTTATTTATTTAAACTCATGTTAAAAATTTAACAACTTGGTATGTAGAGAAGCAACATTGTTAAGCAGAAGGATATTTTCCTGACACCCTTCACGCAACTAATTCAAGCAGCTGGACAGGAACAAAGACAACCTGTTTGCCAGTGTGACTGTTTTGAAGAAAGAAGTGAACGGCACTTAGAAGAGGTCCTATATCCACCTTTGTTTGGTGTGAGTCTGTTTACGTGTAAGTGTTGTACAACAACCCTCTGCGCTTACCTTACAGTATTTCTCTACCTTGGAGAATCTGTGCTGCTGTAGAAAAGACTTTTTTTTTTATTTTTTAATAAAATAAAGAAGGTCTTATTAATAAAGCCTGATTCTCAAGTACTTTGCTTCTGTGTTTGGGGCAGATACAGGTAGAAGAATTCTTGATGTGATCTGTATTACCCATAATTTGAATTTGCCACCCTCTGCTTTAAATTAAAGCAGCCTGAAGGCTGCTCTAAATAACATTTTGCTTGCCACACAGTTTGAGCTGCTGAAGCAGACTAACTGGTCTGATCTGCCCACTGGCAAGTCTGAGAAGAATGTAGATAAAGTGCTCATTCCTCATCTCCACAGGAATTTCACGTGGCAATATGGGATGATCACATCTCTGCTCGCAAAACCTTGACATCTTGTAAGCAAACCATAAAAGCATTGCAATGAAACTGAGATTTAGCAACCTTGTCCATTAGAAAATACAATCTAACCTCTTGTTTTTGTTGTGTATGAGTAAGAAGATTTCCTACTTCCACTCAGGCTACCAAAGGCAATGACTCATTGGGATGTTATTTCTGTTTAGAAAGTTGGTTTATGGTGCTTTTCACTGACACAACACTTTAAAATGACTGGATTGGAAGTATTACCCTCCTTTTACAAAAAAAAAAAAAAAATGATTTGCGCTGGGGACATATCAAATGACTTATCCAAGGTCATACAGTGTTTTACTGGCAGTACATAGACATTGCTATTTCTTCTGCTTACAAGATTTTTAATATTTTAGGCTTGACTGTGCTCTGTACCACCTATTTGCAAAAGAAGCATAGAACAAAATGCTTCCAAAGCAAAAAGGAGAATGCTTCTAGGAGAACTCACCAGCTTTTAGCAGACGTGCTGTCAGTGCCTTTTGTGGATGCAGTGAATTACCTCCTCATTTTCTGGTACTTGCTCAGTGATGGAGCAGGGGAATACATGGAGCTCCCAGCAAAGGAGTAGGCGAATCCCAGCTGTGATGCCTTATGTTTTCATGGGAATCCTGGGAAAATGGTACATGTGTTCCTCTGAAGACAAGGACTGCCAGTCTGCCCCTGATATAGCCACCAGAGGGTTTGGGGAAAAAACCCTCTGATGTTTCTTGAGTGACTTGGATAGCTCTGACTGGGAATCTACAATACTTAGAAAGCTGTCGTTTCAAAGCACCTTCTTTAAGTTTTTTTTGTTTCCCCCCCTGCAACCTGTGTAAGGAGCTGGTCACTTGTGAAGACCAAGCTAAAAGTTGAATAGAAAACCAACGAAGAAAAAAGCACAGATTAACTCTTCTCTCGACTACCCTGGCTGGAAAATTACACCGTCATATTTCTTCCCATTTTTCTGTGATACCATTACTCTTGCATTCTTAGCTGAATAAGTTCCCCTGCTTAAATGGGAGAGTAGGGTTTTTTTTTGTTTGCTTGTTTTTGTTGTTGTTGTTATTTGTTTGGATCTTATTATTATTGGGTTTTGTGTGTGTGTGGTTTTTTTGTTTGTTTGTTTGTTTTCCCATGTTCTAAATATTTGCTCTTAAGTTTGTGTCATCATCCAACAAAGAAGAAGGTGGGGTGGAATTTTTTCAGCCTGAGAGAAGCCTACATTTCCGATGTTCTATTTAGGTCATGACTGTTCTAAACGTGATTCTCTTTTGCAAAAAACTGTGTCGAAACATCTTTCCATGTGCTCCATTTATGTATGAAAATCATCCTGTATGCTGTTTTTCGGTCTGTATTCATTGCTCTTGGTGTGCAGTATGTGTACTCAGAATCCAAAGTCTGTCAATCTGGGGATTTAAGCCAAGTTTAATCATCTTTCTGTGTGAGTCCAGTTCAAAACAGGACATTGTTGGGTTTTTGGTCCCCAAACTGGAGTACTTTGTATAAACATGGGGTGATGAAGCTTCTGCAACATGTGAGCTTTTAGAGAAAAAAAAAAAAAAAAAAAAAAGGAGATAATATTCTGAAATATGTGAATGTTAATTTGAATAGATATGGTTTAGGATAATTTTCTAGGTTATCACATTTGTAGCTGAGTTCCTCTCCGATTTTCTTGTGTTGGAAATAAAGTATTTTGTCACAGTAGATGAAACTAGCAATTAGAAAGCCGCTTCCTTTTAGAAAGATGTCTGTCAGAGTACAAAACAGCAGAAAATAATAATGTTTCAAAATGTACAAATAAATAAAATGAAGACTATTGTCCCTTGGGTGTCATTCACGCTGTGCTTTTCACTTAATAAAAAAAGCTCTTAGCATGATTTTTTTCCAGTCTAAGCAGTTGGTGTTAAGGTGTTGATGGTCATTAGCAGGATCTAGAGTCAGCCAATTAGATTTATTTTTGCAGCAAATTAAGCTGCATGAGTTTAGAGTCTGTGCTTAACAGAGTCTGCTTCTGACAGGATTTTGGACAAGTATGTTTCCTAACGAGTAGCAAAACAGCAGAAAGAGAGGGTGTGGAAAGCCTTGTCCTGTCTGAAAGGCAAGGACTTCCTAACCCCACAGAAATAGTCTGAAATGCTGAGGATGGGATGGCAGATGAGTACGTGTCACCACAGTAACACTCTAAAGCTGATGAGATGAGATGAGATATTATTAATGGGATCTGAAGTCAAGAGATTGATATGGGCAGTTTCTACATGAGAGGATTGCCAGACGGAGTGTTGTTTTTCTTTTTGATGGAGGGTAACAGATGCCTGGGGTGCCTGGTCAGTTCTCTGGAGTCATGCTGATCCTACAGGATCACAGAACAGTTGAGGTTGGGAGGCACTTTTGGAGATCATGTCACCCAATGCCCTTGCTCCTGTGGAACCAGGCAGAGCTGGTTGCCTGGGCCTATGTCCAGCTGAATTTTGGTTGTCTCCAAAGAGAAGAGACCCTACAACCTCAGACTGTGCCAGTGTCTCACTACTCTCACAGTAAAAAAAAAGGTTTTTCTTATGCTTAAGTGTAATTTGTTGTGTGGAACACAAACAGCTCTGTTTGAAGGCACAGTCTGACTTCTATGAAGGAGAGCTACCCCCAAATTCACAAATTGTGGGAGAAATTATTACAGTCTCTGTCCAGGTGGTAATAATTGGTTTGGTAATCTGTTCAGAATAGGCAAGATGGAAACTTTAAACAATGGATGAATGTTACAGGAAGTTGTGTTTTGGTCTTTTTTGTTTGGTTGTTTGGTTTTTTTGGTTGTTTTTTGTTTATTTGTTTGTTTGTTTGTTTTTTCCCCAGTTTAATGACAGTGATAGTATTATTTTGATAATAGAGGATAACCTGGCACAAAGAGACCACAGTAATCTTTTATTATTGTGAGTGATTATTACATCCTGCAACATAGATGAGATTGCTGTTGGAAATACATAACTTTGTAATTCACAGATATTTCATAGTAAGAAATATTGGTAATGATTTGGCAACATGAAATCTTCATGAGTGTGGTTGATGTCTGCTAAAACAGAATTTACTTATGATGTGAACAGAGGCTTGGCTCCACGGCAGCGATTGGGAAAAATCAGGTTCATTTCTTACCGGTGGAAAACAGTGACCTGCTATGTTACTCTGCTAGAGTCCAAGACATCTGCAACCTGTGAGAGTATTATCCTGCCAGAGAAAAAATAGCCATTTGCTATTACTTTCATGAAGCTATTGAATGCATCAAGTAGTTCTTCAGGAACTTTGGGGAGAGTCTTTCAGAATATGTGTCATCTTTGAGGACATCTCTGGAGGACATTTGAACTAATCCCAGTTACCAGCTGGAAGACACTGTGAAGTTTCTGTCTCTGGATAGGAACCCGAAATACCTTCAGGGAATTCCTGATGATTCACCTGATAGCTGATGCCCAGAAAATGTGTTTGTGTGAAGCACAACATAGAAACTAGTATTAAAAGTCTTGGCATTTATTTTCTATTTATTTTGGAAGCCTTCTGACTCTTGCTACACTAATTATTGAGGGAAATCTTTTTACACTTATTTCGGAAACTTTTATTTACAAGCCCTTGCTCAGCTTGCACTTCTCCAAATGTATGTTCTAGGATTCCTTCCATCAGACCTTACCTGAACATAAGCTGTTTCGTATCTTGTAGCTCCTACTATACTTATCTACACTGTGCATCTTGTTTTCAGAGCAAAGCATTTTTGCAGACTGGTTTCTGAATGATTTATCTCTTGTTGTAGTCCTGCCTTTATGTATGTGCATGACAGGGGAAAACTGGGTGACACAGCCAGGAACAGTGAATTGTGAGATTATAAATCCAGATAAATCCAGATATATGCCAAACGTACTAAAAAAGAGAGGGGTTTTGAGCCAATTGGGTGAGGCCCATACCTACAGTTTTAGCAACACTTCTAGAGTTGGATCAGATACCAACAAATGTTGAATAAAGAGGTAAAGACAATAGAGCAGTATGGTCTTTTGGAAAGCCATAAAGCCAGCACCATCATTTCAGGCATAATTTAAGAGTTAAACTCGTCAGTTCCTAGAGCTGTAAAAATGCTTAGCTGCCTTGTGCTTTCTGTTGACCAAGATATTATCCATTTGGCAGAAGACTCCATCAAGCTTTTCAGAGCAATAACCTGGAAGATTTCGTGATCCAAGAAGATGTGAGACAGAAGGAAATCATTGCCAAATTACAGATTGGGCATCCAGTTATGAGAACATTTTTATATCTTCTGAAAAGTCCTAAAGTGCTTGGATCTACATGCTGCTTCCTGCAGACAAACTCATAAAGCTTGGCAAAAAATCTGCAAAGAATCTGATATTCCAGACCGAGTGTTTTGGAGACAAAGTTGTATTTGGTAACTAGTACTTTGGGAGTTTGACTCAGGAAATTATATCCCCTTTCTCCATTTTCTTAATCTCTTCTTTCCCTTCAGGTTGTAATGAAAAAAAAATTCATCTGGACATTTACACTGTAGAGTGTTTCACACTGGATTTTAGATTTCCACCAGAAGCTCCCTTGGTAGTTTTCCTTGTTCCTGGAATATATTCAGGTAGTGCTTTATAATCTCAGATCACTGTGGGAACCAGCTCATCAAATCAAACCCCTTGTTTAGTCTCTTATGCCTTGATTTGTAAAATCCACATCTAGCTGTTTTGCTGCATGGTTTTCTGTGAGACCAGTGGAAGGAAGTTCCATCATACACATTTCTGCAAATAATTAGAAGGACACTGAGAATATAGTTTTTAATAAAAACCTTTGTCATTTTGATTATCACCTTTCCTTGAAACCTTAAAAAAATGTACTCACAATCCACAAAGTATGCTTTTGGAGAGTACTATCATTTTGAGACTCTAGATTATAGTGGCAACCTTAAAGGCAAGAAAAAAATGTATTCCGTGGCTTGTTTTCTTTTAAACAATAAATACTGAAGGATCAAGATCTAAAAGTAGATGGATGTTGTACTGAAATAGCATCAAACTTTGCTGTCAGTGAGTCATGTGGTGAAGTGAATGCGTGCTACTCACTGACATGATATACTATTCCTGCTTGCACTGTCAGGAATATTATATACATCATCACTGGGTCCATATCATCAGTGTTATCACTCAGTCAGTCTGAAATTTGGTTCTCCATGAGCCAGCTTTCATAATTTCAGAGATGCAAACAGCACTATTATTTATTTGAATGATATTGGTGCAAAAATTACGAATCTTATATGAGAGAATCAAGTATATCATTGTATCGTGATCACTCATGATGCACTCTGTCTAACACACACACTTTTTAATTAGTAGGCCTTGTAAGTTCTTTCTGTAAAATGCTGCAGTATTTTAAAGACCAGAGGTCCCATTTCCAAGATTCACAAGTAGTTCTGTTACTGACGATTTCAAGCACACTTGAGCAAATAAGTACCGGATCCTCATTTTGAGGAAGTCTCTCTCTCACCTATTTAATGTAAATAATGTATCCACTTAGTCTCATCAAATGCTCATTTTAGTGCTTTTACACAGTACTATGGCAGAAGGATAACTGGTTCTAGAATGGTAACAGATCCAGCATGCTCTAACGGAAAGCAGGGCTTGTTTTTTACACATTAGAGAGCAAAAAACCCAAACCATTTCAGGGATGGGAATAAGAACATGGAAATATGAACGAAGTCTTTTGGTGTCAATGGACGGATTGGTCCCTTCAGCCTTCTTCTTTACTTACACGAGTTCATCCTGTGTAATGCTTATTTTCCTTAAGAAAAGAAATCCCAAATTGTATTTTTGCATGCTCCTTCGAAATGAAATCTGGAAGTACTTTAATTCTAACAGGTATAAAACCCTTCATCACGGCACTGGCTAGTGTGATCCTCAAAAAGCCTGCTCTTCACATCATGGATGGAGAGTTCGGCAGCAGGTTTTGGGAATGCAAGCTGGTGGAGGTCCAGTTTCCATCCTGTGTTAAGGTCAAGGGATTGCAGAACCTCTTTCTCTAAAATGTACAGGTCTCCAAAGCTCTGCTCTGTAGCTCAGCATCAACAATCTACTACAGGCCAACAAATTCTGGAGCTGCGTCCAAGCTAGAATTGCCAATTCATTTGCTATAAAAAGTTGGACAGACCTTCAGCTGTAAAAGGAGACCTTGCAGAATATCCTGGAGGAATATGGGAGCAGTATTTGGAGGTTTTGTTTTGTCACTGCCAAAGTGCTTCAGTGCTGTCCTCTGATGGTCATAAGAAAAGTCTGAGAGAGGAATGTCTGCCCAGCTCTGATGAATGAGGATCAAATACAGCAGACAAGACTACCTTTGTGGGGATGCCGTATCAAAAAAATATGTTGGAATAATATTACTACAGGTCTGTTATGAATCTCTTCAGTTAAAGGATGGTCTGGTAACTAGTCCTGTTAATCTCACATGGGTATTCTGATGATCGCTAGTCGTCCTCTTTTTTTTTGGCTCTGCCTGGCATGCTCTGAGGTAGTATGTAATGAATTATTGCTGGTCAGACAGTAAATTATGATCATTACTCCTGTGTAGAAAACCAAGGAAATAACATTCTTAACTTTGGTTTTGAAGGTACACTGAGCCTAATGGCCAAAATAATACCAGCTGGGTCAACCATGGGTAGGTTTTCCAGAGGAAAAAAAAAAAAAATTGAAGTGTTGAACTTACATGCAGTAAAAAGTATTTATTTCCATACCTTATTCTAAGCCATCATAGGTGTTTAACCCTAGTGCCAGTGTTTCCCTAGAATAAATTTGGAGATCATCTATGAAAAGAACTGAATTAAGGAACAACTCAGTATCAGTACAAAGTATTTTCCAGTTATCCAATATCCAAAGAGGTCCTAAGGCAGGATAATGTTACTGAATACTGATTGATTTATCCATTTCTTGCATCACATTTTGGTTTTTGGGTTTGGGTGTTTTTTTATTTTTTTTCACAGTTATTATTTAGTGATTCCCTGCAGCAATATGGGAATCAGCAGATTAGCTCACCTCTTGGTGATACATAGTGGTATTCTGCAGTCATAGTTACCATTTTTGTTAAAGTCACTCTCTTCGAATGTTTATCTATATGCTTTAGCTGGGAGTAACAATCTTTATGGAACTTTGAAGTGTGATGATTTATACTGCAAGGTTGATTTACAGTGAAATAAAGTGGCTGGCTCATTGCAGCTGAGATTACCCAAGCTTTCTTCAGAGAAAAAAGGCATTTGGGACTCTACATTTCATGAAGATTTCTACAGAAGAGCTACCTTTTGGTCCTTTGCTGTTTTTAACCAAGTGTAATGGTGTTAGAAACAAAGAATATGGAAGCAAAGAAATTCACAGGTACTGTAGCCTGACTTCAAGCTTTTCGTCCTGTCAAGAATCTTAAGAATTTTTAGCCTTTCATAGCCAGCTATGTGAAATGCAGCAAAATTACGGGTTATTTTGTGTCACTTTACAGTCACTTTGCATACATCAAAGAGCAAAAATATTGAAAGTGAGATCCAGAAGCTGCTCTTAATTTTATAAAATTCAAAATTGTGTGTACATATGTGATCATGCATTCATATTTTGTAACAAGAACCTTTAATTATTAACTCACATTAAAGATTTGGTCACCTCCTGCTTAATTATAGGTTCAGTCACAGCAACTGAAAGTGATTAAATTTGTACAGGCAGTTACTCTATTTGGGAAGGAATGGAAGCAGTATTAATTGCTGAGGTGAAAAATGATATAAATATATTTACTAACAGGTCTTGCCATCATCTGCAGAAATATTATCACAAGGCTGTGAATAATTATTTATTAGTATTCATTAAACTCAGGAAGGCCAAGTATTGTCACCAGGTATCTATTTCCTATCACTATTGTTTTGCTTACTTTTTTTTTTTTCTTTTTCTTTTGGAGGGTTGGGGATGCCTGAGCTAGAACAACTTCACTGTAAAACAGATCATGATGTGTTATTGATATAAACAGGCTGGCTATTATAAACCACTTAAATTTTACTTTTCAAGTCAATACCAAGTCAGTGATTTGCTGGCATAGATACTTTATCACATCTCCAAGCAGCCTGCACACAGCAGCAACCATTCAGTTGGCACTATCCTTGCATTTCCCCTCACGAACAGTTCTAGGAAGAACACAGGAGCTGAAGAGAAGTCAAAGAGATTATTCTGAAATTAAAGAAAGTATTTTGTCTCATGACATTGTCTTTGATGCCTGGGTGCTCTGATGCCCTGAGAGGTGGTTTGCCTTTCCTACCACACATTGTGGCATTGCAGCATGTGCATAAAATCAATCATCCACAGTTCTTTAAAAGCATTCAGTCTAAACTGTTACTTCTTATCTCAAAGGGGCAGGAATACATAAGCCTTGCACTTAAAAAAAAACTTGATTTCCCTCGGTCCATATAATTTTTTGTCAAATTCAGAGGGGAAAAAAGAACAACTTTTCCACAGTCTTTAAAGGTTTTTTAATTTTTTTATTTTGTTTCCAAGTGAATTGAGGGAAGGAGATTAATTAGATAGAAATTTCTCTAAATGAGTAGACTCTAGTTCTGTATCCCAGTCTGGACATCAGGGAGGACTATGTGAGAGTTCCACATTGACAAATACAGTGATCATTAGACTTTTGTTAGAAGAAGGGATGGCTATAGAGAGTGGCAACAATAGTGACACAGGTGTGGGACTGTTACTCTGTTAGATCGGAACTCAATGTATGAAATATATCTTTGAAGAAACCTT
This sequence comes from Todiramphus chloris collaris, assembly GCA_025345505.1. Classification (NCBI taxonomy): domain Eukaryota; kingdom Metazoa; phylum Chordata; class Aves; order Coraciiformes; family Alcedinidae; genus Todiramphus; species Todiramphus chloris. Next base: position 3,315,612 of record JANVCC010010369.1, read on the forward strand.
TTTTCTTTGCAGTTATAGAGGGACAATCTTATTCAGTACATGCTCCAGCTCTGAAGCTTAACTCATTTTAATCACAGATTCTTTTACAGCCTTGTGTTTTGATTGGTTAGATTTAGTTTTCCGGTAAGGTTGGGGTTTTATTATTATTTTTGTTTGGTTTAGTTTGTTTGTTTGTTTTGTTCCTTTTGTTCCTTTTCTGTGCTGGGTTGTTTTTTTTGTTATGTGTTTTTTTTTTCCTTTTCTTTTCTTTTTTTCTTTTTTTT
>JANVCC010010369.1:3330867-3341021 GCA_025345505.1 Todiramphus chloris collaris
CCTGGTCTCCAGAAGAAAGACATTTACTTTTTCCTCTAAAGAATAACCCAGCCACTCCAGACAGATGAAAAATGGTTTGATTCTGGAAACTGTTGACGGGAGATGTGCTATCCACACTCAACTGAGGCAATGACAGAGGTGTGAGAAAAACGTAAAAATTACGTGGTATCTGTCCAATGATCAGAAACTGCAACTCTGAAGTAGACATCCCTGTCTCTGCAGAGATTGCTTTGAGAACAAAGAGTTTCATTAAACAGTAGATATTATCAGAGGGATTACAGCCAGATAGCATGGCAGGAGAGAATGTGTTTTTATGCTACATTAGAAGTTTTTCTTGGGAAAAGGAGATGTTTCAGGATATTCTTGGTGTTCCCTCTGACTAAAACAAAAATACCTCCTGGTCTCTGTGCTGTCCCCTGCCATGCAAGAGCACAGTAAAAGGTCAGCTAGGGAAAAGCTAGACATAGCAGGAGCTGTTTCAGCCATGCGGGTGCCCATGAGTTCTTCCAAAGGCAGCCCTTTTGGAAAGCACTGGGGCTTTACAAAAATCCTTGGGTTAGGACCATGGAATACTATCAGTTTTGTTCTAAGGTCCCACAACAATTGAAAACAAAAGCTTTCTGAAGTCAGTTTACAGTGTTTGTTTCAGCAGATGCCTACTTGAAAATGTAGAGTTAGGAGTATCATAGCCTCTCAGTACCATCTATAAGGTCCTAAATGTAAAGAGAGACACTGGATTGAATTAAAGTCATTTTCTAGAAGGCTTGTCCAAATTAGGACATATGAGCTTGATGTTCATTAGTTGAGTAATATCTTTCACTTTCTCTTTTCAACTTCGCAAGAGATGAAAAGTGCGATGCAAAGAGCACGGAGTGTGTGTGAATCACAACCCTCAGTTTTCAGGACTTCCTTTTCCACTAAGTTTCTGTGGAGCCAGGACTGGATTGCTTCTCTCTGCCAATTGTGTTTTACAGAAACCTTCTAAGAATCAGCCAACAACTACAAAGCATTTTGAATGCAGAGTAAATCACATAAATGCTGTGGTTTTAGACTTTCCTCTACAGTGACGAGGCAAGTGACAAGAAATACATCTTTGAAAACAAAACAAGATGGAGAAATGGGGAAAAAATAAAATAAAATAAAAAGGTAAGATACCTGACAAGGTAAATCTGTGCTACAGCATGCAAATACCTATTAAAGTCTATGCAAAATTATCATAGACCAGAAAATTAGAGTAGATGTCTTTAAAGGTGTTCTTCTTGAAGTTGGAGTAGATAATTAGAATCCTGTAACTTTCTCAAACTGAACAGGCAGGAATGGTCTACATTTCTGTCTTGAAGAGTTTGTAAGCATCTTAAAATGAGAGACAGGAAAAAGCCAGGATCAGTTTTAGTTGTGCTAAGGGGTTGGGTTGAAGACTGGATGCTCACTAATTGAGACACTGAAGAACAGGAATCGAGATCCCTTACACTTGCAGTCCACACAGCAGAAGAAAGCAGTTATCCCATAAAAAGGAAGTGAAAGAAAGGCTAAGGCAAGGATGTTTATGTTTAGTTTCTGACTTAGAAGGTCCCTGTGAAGAAAAAAGATATGAAATGAAGCAGAATTAATGACATAATATCATTACAGCATTCTGCAGAAGCATCTCCAGAGGTAATGTTATCATCAGTATGAACGTCAGTGTTCTAGACAGTGATAAAAGTCTGAGCATGGGAAGCTGAACAAAGGGAAGAATTGAAAGAGATGGCTATCACACCCCATGTGTACTGTGTGTGGGAGATAGCATCTTCTTCGAGAGCAAAAGCAGCAAACCTCTAGGTACTAGAGAAATACTGAGAGAATTCAGACTTTAATCAAGCAATGAAGAGTCCAGCAACCAAGAGAGAAAGAAAAGGAAGACCAAACTTTTAGCATATGATGTCCGTTTTCTAGCTTTACAGCCACAAAAAGAAAAAAAAAAGAAAAAAAAAAAGTTAGCAGCAATTTCAGTGCAGTAATGCCATGAATTACATGACCTTAAGGACTGATTTTTTTCTTGTCTGTTGAGATAGTCCTTACTAAAATTGACACATGTTGATAAGGAGGTATTTTACTTCTGTTTTTATCCCTATCTGCTTGATGATTAAACAACCTTATCATCTAGAACTCTATGTCTAACCCTGTTCACAACTGCCGCCTTTATTTACGTGCAAGATGTTGCACAAAAATAGGTTCTCTAATGCATAAGTTATAGTTCATCTACTCTATGCAATAGTCTTCTCAGAACTGAGGTTGTGATATCAAATGAAATCCTATTGTCGCAAACTCTGTCAATAATCAAAAGCTTATAATTTTGAGAGTGAATAGAAACACAGTAAAGTGTTCCCACTCTTGGGAACTTGGAAGTGCAAATGTAGATTATTGCCATCTCACTCTGCCGTAATTATTACCACTGGCTGCAAAAGTTATCTGCAATAATACAACTACACAGGAAACAGCACAGCCTGAACTGCTTTCATCATTCAGGATGAAATAAGAAAGAAGTTGTTAGTGTATTGCTGGTGCTAAACTGTTGGGATTTCTTTTCTCTAAATGTTGCCCATAGATCATAACAAATACCATACACAGGGGCAGGAACTATGATTTCAGACCTTTTCCACACTCAGGTAAAAAGCAGTGTATATGAAACAACCACTCTCAGCCTGTTTGCAGATGGCAGATTCTCATGTGTATGCGAGATAACTGATTTTTTATAAATATGGTGAAGACTGAAGAAAAATATTTTGGGGTTTTATTCCATGCATCTAAATACAAAGACACAAAGCTATCCAGTAGTTCTTAATATTGCATGGTGGAAATAGCGTGGTTGTTTCTCCCTAACACTATTTCATATGCAGCTCTGTGTCAGCTGTACAGTACTTGGTAATTATATTTAGAAGCTCCAAAAATTATGTATAACCTGCATTCTGGTTTATGAAACAGAAAGAATTATCTTACCCTATAATTATATTGGTACCAGTAGTTTCATGCAGATCTGCAGATTCTGTTTTCACACCAGAAACACCTACCAAAGTGACTGCCTTTTTAACAGATTATCAGAGATTGTCACCCAATAACACCTGCATAAAACTCGTGTTCTGCCATTGTATTGCAAGCATCCCTACATAATCCATATATAATTTAGTATTTCTTTTTTAATTAAAAGGTCAGCAGGCACCACGGAATTCAGAAATATTTACTTGATATTCAAACAATAAATCCTCTGTCAAAACTTTATTAAAATACTGTATAGAGACATTGCTAGTGCATTATTATGTAAACTTCATAATCTATATCGGTCAAACCCCAATATGTATTTCTTGTTTTGTTTTTTTTTTTTTTTTTCGTCCTTTTCATATTTCATGAAATAGGCCTTAAAAATCCCTTTTCAGACCTACTGGGAGGAGTATGCTGTATTGGAATATTTTGTATTGGTACAGTTTTGGTTTTTCCCTTGTTTTCTGCTGTAATTAGTGCCCTTTAATTGCTTTGTGTATAAAGTGAAGAAAACAAGTCTCAAGGACCGTTTCTGCGGTCATGAAGAATTCTCGTTCTTGTTTTTTCCCTTTTTTAATAGAAAATTCCGCTATAGTTTTTGAAGTACGGTCATCAATTTCACCCTTTGTCCAAGGAGGTCTGTTGCAGGAGGTTGGGTCTCAAGCTCTGGAATGCATTGTCCAGAAGGACTCACCACTTGAAACATCTCATGATAAAATATATGAAGCCATTTGAACAAGGAGAGGCCAGGCATTATCAGATGTAATCCATATGAATTATGATGAATGTCCCTCACATCTGACCATACCCCCTGACATGGTGACAAGCAAACAGCATGGTAGACAGTATCATTCACAGGCTCCAAAAGCTGAATTTCAAAGGATGATCCAAGAATATATTTGACCTGTGGACCATATCTCGTATCTTGGGATGCATTTGACTTGCAAAGAAAACTGGATCCTTGCTGTAGCTCTCTGGTGTGTTTTCTTCTTACATTTTATTACTAGTAAAGGATAATATGGATGAATAATATGCCAGTATTGAACCATGACATACAAAGTATGCAGTGTGTTTGGGAGAATCTCCACTGTTATACATATCTATGTATTTACCTTCGTGTTTATTTTATCATGTAGTTGCTAAAGGGTTTTTCCCTTTTAATATTATTCAGCTACTTCAAAAGTTTTATCTTCAAGACTGGATAAAGTGATACTTTTTTCCCCCACTTTTCTGTCAGTTCCCTTTTCTCTGTGACTTCTAAAAACCAACTGTCAGAGTTCAGATGACTAATATCTAATTCCTTTGGCCCTCTGAGATTCATTTAATTGAAATTCACTAATTTGTAGAAATTACCTTTTTCCACATGTGCTCATATCTTTCTTCTTCCCCTCCTCCTTTTCTTACATTAGTAGTTCTCTGCCATAAATGCTAATGTACCTGTTCTGTGAATCTTTCATCAGCTCTACAGTCTATCTAATAGCTCATGGTAATTTTTATAGGACTAGAGAATGTGATGCTGGCCTTATTTCATCTTGATTCTCTGTATCTTACTTTTTAATGTGACTAGTTATGGCTATGGTACTGTTTGTTTTGTGTCTTGAATGCAGGGAACAGGTTGTTGCTGCTTCAGAGAACCTACGGCTGTTTTGCAATAAGATATTGAGAGTTTATCAGACTGGTTTTATATGTTTTGTGCTTGCAGGCTGGTTATCAGTTGCATTCCTAAATGTTTACTCTGAAGTGTGATTCCAGCACAAATGGAAAGAAGAAAAAAATATGAGAATTAATACAAATCCTTTCTGTTAATAAACATAGAAATCTTCTGACTTAAATGCCACTGTTTTCCTTTTGCGGCAGGTGTATACAGAGTGACTTGACTTGATTTTTGGCAGAAATTGTGTACAGTGTCAGCCTTGCCTGGCTAAAGAGAGATGACCTGGGAAAGGACAGATAGGAGCCTGAACATCACAAGCAGCCTCTGAGCATGGATCTGATGTATTTAGTGCTTGTTGGGGTGCAAGAGTGTGTGAGCAGTTAGGAAGATTCAAACACGTGTGTATGCTCTTTATTTTAAAATATGCTGTAGACGAATAAACAAGGCTTGACTGCAGAAGAGTGAGGCGGTCCTCTCATCACCTGGTCACTGCCTCTGGAAGGATGAGACGTGGTTGTTTAATCACAGTCTCTGCAGCCGTGGGCTGGATGGTGAATCCTGCAGACACCCAGAACACGGCAGATCCTTCTCTCTTTATCTTGCCCTGCCTCTTATCTCATGGAGCAGATAGCCCTAAGTAGCTTGCCAAGGGGTGGTTGTAAGAAACAGCCATTTCTGATATCCCAAACGTCCAATAACACCATTCCACAGATTGCTTTTATCTCTCATTCAGTGCACCACTTTGTTTGTTACAGTCTCAGCAATTTGTGTATTACCCAGTCCCTTTGGAGGAGCATGTGAAATATTTATGAATGTCAAGAAAAATTTTGAAGATATATTTTGCAAGAACCACAATATGATATGTACAGTGGAAGCTTACCTTTTTCATTAGAATTGTGCAAAATATTGCACTCTAAATGAAAACAGTAGTGGGGAAATTTCCATTTCTGCTGTCAGAACCTACATAGAAAAATGTTATTTATGCCACAGAGATTGTAATTTTATCAATGCCACAAAATCTTACTGTAATATATAATTTTTTAAGATGTTTCTTTATTTTTTAAAGTGAGGTTGATTGCCCAGCAGGTAAAAAGCACCAGACTGTAGGTAAGACTGGAAGCAGAAGGAACTGAATTCACCTCCATATAAACCTTTTGTGACACCAGCAGGAGCCAGGCAAGTCTCTTATTGCTACTCTGTCAAATTACCCTGTTACTGAAGGGTCCTGTTGTGTGGTCAGGTGAGTGCTGTAAATTTATTTATACTTGCAGATTAAAAAACTCTGGGACCCAGTTTCTAGTACTGAAGCCAATAATCAATGAAAAATTCAAATCCATACTCTTAAACTCTCCAAGCCTCCAAAACACATAAACTGTGTGAAAATTGCCTCCTCAAAATTTTCCTTGCCCAGCCTATCTCCACATCTATACCTAGTTATTGTTTGGGAAAGCAAACCTATGCCACTGCTTTTGCAGTATAGATGCTTGAGATTCAGTGCCCAGGAGCATTTCCTGACCTTGTCTCATTTACAGAGATGAGGTTGAGCTGCAAGATGAATGAGTAGAAGCCAAATCTTGCAGCAGCAGGAAGATCTGGAATGGTGCTTGCCATGAAGGATGAGGATGTTGTAAGTTGTTCTATCTCCTCCTAGTGAAAGCAGCGTTTCAAGTCTGCCCATGAAAAATGCAATAAAAACCTACTTATGAACTGTATTTACAAAATAATGTGTTGTTTATCATTTATCATTTTCAATCGTAGGATTTTTTGTTTTGTTGTATTTGGCTTTCCTCTTTTAATGTTAAGGCTTTTCGTATTTTGAGAGTGAAAAATTTTCAAGGATTTTTAGATGTTAAAGAGGAAAAAACAATCAGTTCCATCGTGTAACAGAATAGGATTTATGCCCCACTGCATTTTTTTTTTTTGACAGACATTCATGTAAACTGGGACAAAACACACAACCAGCATATATTGAAAACTGCTCTAAATACAATACCAAGTCAGGATGACTCCGACACAAATCAAAACTACTAGATGGAAAATATGACAGCAGGTACCTTGTAGTAGTTAAGGAGATCCAGGCTGCTTCTGCTGGACTGAAACACCAATTTTTGTTTAACCCATAGCCCAGAACAGAAAGTGTTCTTCTGCAGCTCCACAAAACTAGAAAATATTTTTACACAACTTTGTTTGCCAATCTAAACTCACCACATGCAGCTAGGACAGGAAATACAATTAAAATAACATTTTTGAAAGAACTTCTATTCCATTACCTCTCTGTTGGAAACACAAATTTCCCCTACAGATTTCTGCTCTGTGTAATGTCTCATTCTGGCAATGTGCTTGTAAGTTCATACGCACCTGTGTTTTTCTGTACTTTATTATGACTATCTTTCTAGTTAAGTATTCGGTTGTTTTACATACCCAAGCCAGGAAAAAAATAAGAAGTCCAAATATGTACTTAACATCCTCAGAGCACAGGTTGATTTGACCTGACCTCTGAAATGGGCATAGAAAGCTGTTTCTATCAGTGCCGAGGGAAGCCTTAATGGATTTAAAAATTGGTATCAGATGTGTGGGTAGGATGCAGCCCTTCTGAAGATAGCAGTTTGTCTCCAGCAAAGGAAAGTAATAACATCAAAAGATTAGCAAATCCATCTCTGAGCCCTAATTAAATTGCTTCCATCTGCCAATCACTGGTGGACACATGGAGATGCCTCAACCACTGATTTTCCACCCATTCACTGGTACAGCATGTGCACGGTGTTCTCGGGCAGGAGCCCTCCTGTGCCCTGCTCTGATCCACCAACCACCCAGCAGCTGCCTTCCTCTTTCTCACAGACTCTGTCTCCGAGGGCCCAGATATTGTTTAATTTAAATTAAATGGTACCTGATAACTTCATTCGCAAAAATCTACTGTCTGGGATGTATTTAATTTATTTTATTACTAGTATTATATTATAGCACATTGCATCCAGGTAGCTGATGCAGCTGAAGCTATGTCCCCTCTCCAGCAAGACTTGAGGAGGAAAGGTCTAAAAGAACTTTGCTCTGAAACAGCAAGCAGGACACTGGAGTTAAAACATACTCTTTATACTGAGTTTAGTCACCGCACAACCTACCAGGAACAGTTGGCAGGTCAGTCCACTGGTATGTGCTAGCTGCCCCACCAGCAACTGCTTCGTTCCAGCCTGGCCATCTCTTGCCCAACACAGATGTCATAAGGAAAACGGTAAAACTGGCACTGGGAGGTGATCTGCTGGAGTGGGAGGTGATCTTCTGGAGAGCAGTCTTGTGGAGAAAGACTTGGGAGTCCTGGTGGACAACAAGTTCTCCATGGAGCAGCAATGTGCCCTTGTGGCCAGGAAGGCCAATGGTATCCTGGGGTGTATCAACAGGAGCGTGTCCAGCAGATCGAGGGAGGTTCTCCTCCCCCTCTACTCTGAACTGGTGAGACCTCACCTGGAGTATTGTGTCCAGTTCTGGGCTCCCCAGTTCAAGAGAGACAGGGATCTGCTTGAGAGAGTCCAACAGAGGGCTACAAGGATGATGAAGGGACTGGAGCACTTGCCTTATGAGGAGAGGCTGAGACCTGGGGCTCCTTAGTCTGGAAAAGACAAGACTGAGAGGGGATTTGATAAATGTTTATAAATATATGAGGGCTAAGTGTCAAGAGGAAAGGGACAGCCCCTTCTCACTCGTGCCTTGTGATAGGACTAGGGAGAATGGATATAAGCTGGAGCACAAGAGGTTCCACCTTAACATGAGGAGGAACTTCTTTACAGTGAGGGTCACAGAGCACTGGAACAGGCTGCCCGGAGAGGTTGTGGAGTCTCCTTCTCTGGAGATTTTCAAAACTCGCCTGGATGCGTTCCTGAGTGACCTGTGTTAGCGTAGATTAGGTTGGAGGGTAGATTAGGTTGCAGGGTAGATTAGGTTGTAGGTTAGATTATATGATCCTGCCCTGGCAGGGGGGTTGAACTCGAAGATCTCCAAGGTCCCTTTCACCCCTCTGTGATTCTGTGACATTAGCTTGTGGTGACAGAGAGAGTAAGTTTATATGCAACAAGGCATCACTGGTTGCCCGTGAACAGCTTATTTCAATAATGTTAAACATTGTCCTCTAGAGAAATATCTTTTGCTGTAATGTTATCCCTATTTCATCTCTTCAAGACATTTTTGTTTAATGTTTATATACAGTAAATAAATATATTTTTTTTTCAAGCTGAGACAGACCTTGAAACATAATGTATCTTTTTATAGCATTATTCACCCACTCAGAAGAAAACAATTCATGAACATGGGGTTTAAAATACATGATAAAATTCACGCTTCTTGCTGTACCAATTTAACTCAATACGTACCCTGCATTAATAGCTGTAACACAGGGATGGAGACCTGAAAGAATTTAAGATTGCACAGTCCAAAAATGTGTGCTGAGGTTTCAGAGATCAGGCAAAATCTATAATGTGTCTAGGAAATAGATTTCACTGTCTAATTGGCAAGAGGCAAACCTTGAGGTGTTGTGAATAAAAGGAATCTAATAACTGCAGGTCCTCGTGTCAGTACCATGGCAAAGCTGTCTACCTCTTGCTAGGAGATGGAGCAGCACATTGGTTCCCTCACTGAAAAACTGAGGATCTTTGTGCATCGTCTTTACCAAGACACATGCTTTCTGAAGCCACTGAAATCTAAATGGAAAGTCTCTCCTTGCTCATCTTCAACTCCACACAGTTAGAGGCATCCACTCTAGTGGATGTGGTTGCACTTGTCCAGTACCTGCCCTGAGCAATGCCCCCACCACAATGTCCTGGGTTGAAATGTAAACTAGAGTCCAGATTCCAAGGTGTTTTCTAAAGAGCAGGAGCTCTGCTCTGCACACCAGTACTGGTTTGTAAAGGTAATTGGGCTTTTAACTCCTGCTTTTCAGAAAGGCTACATGTTTCCATACCCAGTTGCTTGTATCTGCCTTTATCTACCAGGCAATTTGAGCAAGTTTTTAATCTGTCCAAACCCTGAAATCTGTGACAGAGTATCTCCATGTCTGCACCACATAAAAATGCTGAGAACAAATTCCTTCCTCATATAATGAAGAAAATGCACTCAATCAAAAGAGGAAACAACTTCCAATGCTTGTCAAGCTGTCTCTGTACAGGTCCCAGTTCTGAAAATATTGGCTTGGAGGAAGGAGCCTTAGTCCCTTAACGAGCTGTTTATACCCGGTGGAGTCGGCGAGGTAGGAAACATTTTCTGAAAGGTACAGTTCTCCATAAGCACGTCGTGGTGGAGGGGCAGCAATACGCTGTGACTCTGTGGATGAATTCACAGATTTTAGGGTTTTTATTGCAATGTAACACACAAACCTTGTCCTGTGCTCATTTGCAGAACATCTCTGGAAGTCACATTTTTTTTGAGATTATGAATTATTTGTAGCATATGCCTCTTTTTTTCTTTTTTTTTTTTTTTTTTTTTTTTTTTTTGTTTTTTT
>JANVCC010010369.1:3346021-3370766 GCA_025345505.1 Todiramphus chloris collaris
TAGTGGAAACAAAAGCAATTAGCACCAATCCTTCCCTCTAAGGCTGAACGTGATCAGGGGTTCACTTTTGTTGTCATCTACAAGCAGTTTAAGACTGTTTCGCCCAATATGTGCTTAAACACAATTACTAATTACACTGTAGATGTTCTCAGATGTGTTTATATTTTTATTCATTTTTTTCTTTGTGTTTTTTGTGTGTGTGTGTGTGTTTTGGGGTCTTTGATGTTGTTTTTTTCTTGTTTTTGGTTTGGGGTTTTTTTTGTTTTGCTTTGTTGGGGGTTTTTTTGTTTGTTTGTTTTGTTGTTGTTGGTTTTTTTGTGGGTTTTTTTTTGTTTGGTTTTTTTTTTGGGTTTGTCTTTTTTTTTATGTATTATGAATGCCACTTCTTTTTGAGAAGAAAACAAGAATCCTGCCAAACCTCCAGGTAATCTCTAACATTCACATCATATGCAGTCACATTAATCATAAATATCATGTTGCTAACAGCTACAAATCTGTTACCTGATACATGTACAACTCAAAGGAAAAAAAAAACCAAAACAACCAAATGTGGAACAAGAAGTGCATATACTTTATTGTATGTCTCAGCGGTGAGGTCATTTATTGGAATTTCTTCTCAGGCCATATTTAAACATGAATAGAATAACATTCTTTCCTCTTGTATATTTGGATCAGAATGTATGCATTTTTACTGAGAAAGGTTTCAGTGGACAGATAATTAACAGTTATGATTCATGACCATTATTTAAGAAGAGGTCATCCTTTCCAGGCACAGATATAAACACACTTTAACAAAAATCCAGAGAACAGATTGTTTGTCTGCAAAAGAATTATTGTGGCTGCTTTTCTAAAGACAGGTTGTACTTCACAGGTGCTGGCCCGATCAGGGAGCAAAAGGAACAGACTCAGTGGGAGCACAGGAGGTTTCTGAATAGCTGGTGAAGGAGAAATGGCAGCAACTAAGTCATCCCTCATACTACTTGCATGAGGACATAAACAGGATATTGGAGTGGGATGATTCCTTGCAAAGTGTTCTGCCTCCCTAGCCGTTCAGCCAAAGGCTGAGTCTCTATTCTGGAAGACAGAGGGAGAAAAAGTTTGAAGTCGTAGCCTACAACAAAGAGCATCAGTAGTGCACTTACAAAGAGACAAGATAAACATTATGTAGGGAAAAATGTCTTGGTAAAAAAATTGTATTGTCATTTATAAAGAAGACTAGACAATGGAAACAAAGAGTTATGTGCCCAAGAAATGCACATGCTGGAGTGGTCATGAAGAAGAGGAAGACATGAGGGGTTTTTGCCAGGTGGTTTTGTTTTGTTTTGGTTTTTTTTTTCCTTTTTAAAGTTCTTAAAACTAATAGATAAGAGAGAGACTTTTTTAAAAAAATTACTGTGAACTCATTACAAGTTCAAACACGAGTGCTGGGAATCCAGCACTGAGCTTCGTGAGCTCTGGTGTAATCTCTGACCCATTTACACTTAACCTGCATCTATGGGTCAGGCTGTTACAAAGTTATCTAGATTAAGTTCATTAGGTTAGACCTCTAAATAGTCAAATATTTAAACACACAGAATATTGGCACAGAGTGCTTTGGATTGCAAGAATTCCATTTCTTTCTGACAAGGAATTGGATTTGACACATTTTATCCAGATAGACAATTATATGCAGGGGTTTTATGATATTTATTTTAATTCTGCATTCAGTTTAGAGGCATCGTAGTGGCATATGGTTGCTTGCAAAATTCATATTAAGCAAGGAGTTGAAATAACCTGAGCAGACTAATACATAGCCCTTCTGCACTGAAGTAAAATGCAGGTCAGACTTTGCTCTCTGTTGAATTAGACCTTGGATACCATTTATAAATATGAAATAGACTTTTCTAAATCACCACAATACAACACTGTTCCATTTTTTCTTTTCATTTTTTTTCTTTTGTGCTACCACATAGGTAAAATTATCCTGGTTTAGATACATTCTACTGCGTCGGTTAATTGAGATTGAAATTATTGTCCCATCTTTAATTATATTTTGTATCTATTCAATGAAATCAATGACATTTGGAGTAATACCACATGTGTGTTTTGCCTGTGCTGTATCCCAAGGCACCTATTCTTTTGCTGAGTGAGGTGCACTTACAGCTGAAAGAAAGCTTGAGAAGAAACAATCTACGTACTGTTCTCCAGGTAGCTGCACAAAAATCGACGTGTGTGCGATGGGGAGTCTGCTGAGGTGAATGGCAGACCCAGTTTTAATGTTGTCAAAGACATCAGGCTGAGACAAGGACCTCACATCAGAAAACAGGCATATTTGATATTTATGGACCTGGATATTCTTTTGGTGAGTGATGTATTGAAGAAAATCCCCGTCTGCACAGGGAGGGCAGAAATGGCGGAAGGAATTGCTGGCTTAGCTTGTGAGGGGGGCTTCCACAATAGTTTCACGTTACATGACAACTCTACTAGAAGTGGTCCTCACTTGGATAATAGGTGCCACAGCTGACTTATCTATCTGTGTAACTCAAATGTGCTTGGTGCCTTCTATCTACCAAAAATAAATAAATAAATAATAATTTAAAAAAAAAAAAAAGTTTGCTTTATTTTAAAATAAGTAGTGTTTCTCAAAAAAAAGTTATATTATTCCTGCTCCTCTGCTAAGGAAACTACAGAAATCATTATCATCCTCAATACTGCAGACTATTAAAATGTTTAATTCCCAGAAAATTTGAGAAATTAGTTAATGTACTTGAGGCTAATTTTGCTCGCTACCTTCAAATATCATCGTCTCTACAATACGCTCCATTTAAAATGTTAAATTAACTTCGTACATGTTCTTTTAACTGATAAGATTTGCCTTTTTTCAAAACTACAATTACAGCAGCTGATCGGGGCAGATGGGAACTTCTGGAGTCTGCCCTGCAAAATGCAGCTTTCAATTCGGAGATATTCCACGATGTGCTTTGCAATGGGAATATCACAAATGCTGTTGGTGATGCGATGAAGCAGAATACCCGACTTTCATGTGCTCCAGCTACTCCTTCCTTTTAAAACAAAGTATCTCCTTTTTTTTGTTTCACCCCGTCACTCTTTCTTTTTCAATAGTTGGACCTCTCCACTTTGCTTGGGCAAACCTTTGAAGTTCAAAGTCTGTCACATTCTATGTGTCAGAGATATGACGGGTGGGAGAAGAGGGGTTTTTCACTTCAAAGACCAGTCCAAGTAAAGACTGGCTGGGGCAGAACAACAGACATCCAGAGGAAAACAGCTCATTCTCCTTTAGGGAGACAGGAACTTTTCCAAGGGAGCACCCTCCTTCACCTCCTCTTAATCCATGGGTAGAAAAAAAATATATCCAAAGAAATATCAGTGAAAACAAAGGTTCAGAGAAGAATTTATGGCAAGTGATATTGTTTAAACAGTAATTTTGTACAGCCTTCCCAAATGTTTCAGATTGTGTAGCGCTTACACATATGCAACTCACCAGAAAATAAAAGGAAAGGAAAAAATTAAATGAAAAAACATAAAGAGCAGATCTTGTTGTTTGAGAAAATAAATCTTTGCATCTTTCTTCAGAAATCAGGTCACACTGTATTAATCGAATTCAAAGAACATGAACTGTAAGGTGCTATATGAAGTGTGATGCTTGCAGAGCAATAAATAAATGAAGAGTGGGTATGAACCCACAAGCAGAACTAGACCGGCACCACTTCTGCTTATTCTTGATTTTTGTCTCTGTGAGCAAATTGATTCAGCTGTAATAGATTCCAAAACTGTTTGAGATTGCCAAACCTGGTTTATGTATTTGATCCAAGAAGTGAGAAGCTTGTGAGCATGTTCTTCCTCTAAACTTTCATTTGTCTTTTCCTCAAAACATTGTCACCAATAAGCCTTTTAAAGCCTTTTAAAGCCCAAACCATGCCTGTATCTACCTGTGTCACACTAACAGAAGTGCGGTTGGTGTGTCAATGCAGAGAAGAGCCTCAGAAGGTCATAAACACTGAATCTCATTCATTTTTAAGATTTAATACATCTTCTCCACTCTTGTTATGGACAACTTAACACTTCTTTATACTAAGGTAAATGTCCTATGAGATACACTGGCCTGCAGGAGTTGATACCTGAACTTCATATGCAAGAACAGCTCGGTGTGGTTGCTCCACTTGCATCCTTTAGCAAAGCCACTATGCAAAGACACCAGTGCTCACTTAGGCTGCTGTGAAATGCTGAAAGTCGTGCTTAAAGTTTCTCAAATTCATCTAGTTTCCACCTCATTCATCCTTTTTTTTTTAGTCTACATTTTTTTTTTTAAATCTGCAAATCAGTAAATTATAGATTTGACATTGGTTATAGGGTAATATGACAATTTCATGTGCAGTTCCTACACCTGCTCAGTCTCCACCTACGCTATTGCCATACTTTGACTTATGTTTGTTCAGCTCATGAGGAATGTCAGAGCCACAGCCTATGACTCACATAGATATGTGACACACATGATGACCATAGCATCTGTAGTTGTGCAAATATATTAAAGCCAATAAAAATATTCTATGACTTGATCTGTTGATTTTCAAAGAGTCAGTCCAAAAAATGGGATACCAGTACAGAGTCTGAAATCAAGATAAGTAAATACATACTAATTTCTAATTGCAACTGCTGGCAGTAAAGAGAGAGTTTGGTCAGATACAGATCAAGCTTTAGGTCTAAGTTTGTATGGGGTCCCACATATTACTTCAAACTTATCAATATTACTAAATCATTTCCTTATTTTTTCTTTTTTTTTTTTATTTCTTTGGAAACAACCTCTAGACTGACTCTAAATGTGGTTTGCTTCACTTCCACCTACCTTCTGTACATCTCACAGTCTACTGATTTTATTAACCCTGCGTATTAACCCAGCAGGTATGGTGGGGTGTGCAGGGTGCTAAGTGCTTTAGAGGCTTCTCCAGCCATGCTTGAGACAATCTTTACAGATTGCAAGGCTAACACATGTCTTCATAGTGGCCTAAGGACTGCTTTTAGCACAGATTAATCTCTGTGTCTACTCAGTGCATCTCCATCTTGGAAATACCAAGTTCCAGACCAGCTGCTTACATGTCTTAATTTCCAATACACAGCTACCAGCAGTGACTGACCAGCACTTGGGAATCCTTTTAGTATTTTAGTGAAACACTCTCCATAGACTCCTCCTTCAAGGAGGATTTTGTTGTCCTTCTGGGTCGGTGTGTGTGCT
Organism: Todiramphus chloris collaris; assembly: GCA_025345505.1. NCBI lineage: Eukaryota > Metazoa > Chordata > Aves > Coraciiformes > Alcedinidae > Todiramphus > Todiramphus chloris. The sequence goes on from JANVCC010010369.1 coordinate 3,351,252, forward strand.
TCCTCGATGTTCTTAGTGAGTGCAACAGCTTGCAGCTTTGAGATCAAGGATCTCCCCTCGTGGAAACAGTGGTGAAGTTCTACCACCTCAGTGGTATTTTTTCATTTTCAGTAGCTATTGCAACTTTTGTATACTACCAAGAAGCTGTTGCGCCCACTTTGCGTGTCGATGGAAAACAAAGAAAAAAGAATCCTTACGAGAATTTTTCATCACTGACACCCACCAGCATAGTCACTTTCTTCTAGTACACTGAAGCACATGTGCTCAGGATTATAAAAGAACAAGGTTCTGAAAAGCAAATCCACAGTCTTTCATTGTATTAATAAGGGGAAAACCTTTTCTTCTTTTTTTTTTTTTTTCTTTTTTTTTTTTTTTTTAATTTGTAGAAACATAGTGAGTCAACTTTGTTTTGGAGGCATTTATTTCTGCAACAAATCAATAGTTGTGAATTTTCTGTGGGTAGAAGTAACTGGTTCTAAATAAAACCCACCAGTATTCTTGTCTTACTGAATTTATTATAGCTGTGTTCTTACTGTTGTTACCAGCCTTAATTTCTTGTTTCTTTCAACATCTAGAAGTAATGAAAATGTGCACACCCAAGTAAGGAAAGACTTTCAAGAAAATGACAAAAGGCTGAAAACTCAATCCTGTGATACACCTGGAGTCTAAGTAAGACTGTGAGCCATGCTTACTTAATTTTTTTCTTCCTCACAAATGAATTTTGAGAAATCAACTGCCTTTTAGCCATTTTCGTAGTGCTGTGATAACGATTTTGTGCGTGCACCTGAAATCCCCAACTCTGAGGTAGTGAAGAAGCTATTGAAAATACATGATCAAACTCAAGACCCTAATATTGCTTTTAAATGGAATAACCTCAAATAATTATTTTTCTTTTCTGATTGGTAGTAGCTGCAGTAACAGAAAAAGGAGAAATGTAAGCAGAGGTACTGATTGTCTGTTAGAAGCTTTTGGATTTGCCTAAGAAGGTGTGCAGTGAGTATTTGCTTTGAGATTATTTGGGAAATATTTTTTTAAAAACCCCACACAAACTACCTTATGTTTGATAGAAAATTATGTATTTATTAAAGGGATTTTTGTATTTGAGATCAGCAGAATCTAAACCCATAATATCAGTGCAGTGGATGGCACTCAGACGTACCACTTAGTAAGTTTAAGGGGTTTATTGAAACAGCTGGCAAATCAGCAGGAAAATGCTGATTTTGAAAAACTCTTATTTTTCCAGAGAATCAGACCTATTTAGCAGCACTGTTACAGAAGAACACAAAAACTGCATTAAAATATCTTCGAGGGTGGGGCAGAAACTGAGCAAATCAACAGTTCTGCCTTAAATCTGGCTGTAGCCAGAGGTGTACTTTCTTCTAATGAATCACTACTGGAGGACAGAAAGGTTTTGAATCTTTACAAACACCATGTAACATGTTCATTTGAATTACTCCAGTGCAATGCATTCAGAAAAATACATCTGCAATCATTCCAGTGTATGTAGCTTAGAAAAATATTTATATTTATTTGACAGGTTTAGCTCGAGTAAGGTGAGATATGTTTAAAACATTTGTTGCACATCCCTGTTCTAATGTCCATAAATCATAAAGCAGAGCAGGCAATGTTTAGCATTAATTTAAATGTTTGTATACTTCTAAGGACAAGCACAGTGTAGGTGAGTTTCACAAAATCTGGCAATTTTACAGTTCTGTGGAGCTCTCAAGGAGTACTGGAGGAATGCTGTTATTTTGTTTTATACTCAATTTGATCTTGTTTTGTTTTTCATTGTTCTGGAATGCTTCTCATGTCTACGTTCCTTCCTAAGTTTTCTGCATGAAGAAGGTTTCAGTTTAGTAGGCAGAGCTGAAGTGATAAACTGATACCTCCTAAGCCTGATTGTAGACTCATGGAAACGTAAGGCTGGAAGGCACCTCCAGAGACAACTCCGGATAGGTGACTTGTGGTAAGCAAGACATTTCTTCTGTTGCTTCTGATACAGCCTCTCTTGTATGTCAGAACACACTGATCATATAGGCACCAGACTGCTGTCCACAGTCATACATTAGTCTGTCTTAATTTCTTCTGGGCACCCACATTTAACAACAGTGCTTGCTGCAGCAGATTCACATGCACACTTCTGGGGACCTTCTTAGCCAAGAAAATATACATACGCTGGTGACAGGGGACTCAAGTCTACTCCGCTAAAGCTCCACTTCTTTTCAGGTGAGCATTAGAGATTCACTGGTGTTGAAAAAGGGTGAACATGTTGCACTCTAACCTTCATGGCTGGTCACTCTACAAAGTGAAAGGGACCTGCTAATGTTTCGGCTGATCCATCACAGATGAGTGCTTGGGACCACCTCTAAAAAACATAGAGAAATGTTGTTAATTTCAGCTTTTGATGGCAAAAGCTTATTTTCCTAGAGCAGGATTGAACATGAAGGACGTTAGGGGAACAAATCAAAGGAGAAAGGGGAAAGCATCTCTTGAGGTCATTTCTTATAGGCGTGTATGAGTGTGGCATGTGTAACAGACAAACACCACAACAGCTTGAGTACATCCTTCTCAGTTTCATGATGGACCATGCAGGCTCCCCACTTTCCTCCTTCTTTTGCACGTACTGTGTTCTTTTCAGCATGTGGTCCACGACGGTTATTGCTCCTGGCACATGAGAGGCAAAGGGAGAAGGACTTCCTGCAGCTTTTTCCTTCCCACAGTGTTGTACACGTGCTTGTCACAAGTGGCTGAATGAGGTTACTGCCTTTTGGGTTGTCGGGATGGCTTCTTGAAACGTTTTAAAATTCATTGCGCATGTATCGCTTTCTAATGAACTCATGTCACGCTTTGGAAAGGAAGCAATAAGTAGAACGGGAATGGTAATTAATAGCAAATTGTTAGTCAAATTAGTAGATTTTAGAAAAGACTGTACCCACTTTTTTTTTCACAATCATGTACCTAGTCCCCCATAACTTTGATTGTACCTTCGATGGCACACCATAATAACATCCAAGGGGCCTTTCTCAACACGCATTGAAATCTTCTTGCCATTTAAAACTGAATCCCCATAGAGTTAATTTGAAATTGTTTTACTTTGATAATGGCTTTATTAATGTGGTCTCGGTGGACTTGAAATGAGATTGTTTGACCATTGTAATGTGGTTTTCATAGGCTTGCAGTAAAATAATTTACTCTTGTAATGTGGTTTCCATTAGCTTGCACTAAAATCATTTCCCTCTGGTAATGGTGTTCTCATGGATATTCACTTCAACTATTTAGCCCTCAAAATGGTACAATGGACATCCTTGTGGTAAAGAACTCCGAGTATACTGGTGTAGTGTGGCTGTTGCTAAATCTGCTGTGTCAGAAAGGGTCTCTGATGCAAAAATAGTACTCAACACCACATTTTTCCAAGGTTCAGATGGATTTTTCTTAACTGCCTTCCTATATCCCTGGTCTTTTTCAGATCAACTTAATCAGGACAGTTCTGGCTTCATAAATCCCCATCTAAATAGTTTTCATGTTTCAATTGCTCCTGATTCTCAAGAAAGAGGTACAAGGGACTTAGTCACAGCTAATTTTCCAGCAGAGGTGATTTCCAGGTCAATTGTTTGACACTCTAAGGTAATATAGGGGAGTTCTGGGCTGTTTGCAAATGGAACAAAATTATCATTGCTCTACAGGGTCATCTTCCACTCACAGATGACAGTGGAGAGCAGCTATGTTCTTTGTTATTCAGAATGCACCCTGAGTACCGAGATCCATAGGAGGGGAATAGAAATGGGATATACCATTTCCGTAACAGTCAGGCATTCTCTCACTCTGGGAAAATTTGCACTGGAAATTTCAGACTGATATGTAGTGATTTTACACCTTTCAGATATATACAGTGAATTTCAGTGCTTATTTTTCCCTTCCCTCACTCCCAGATACTTTTAGTACCTGTCTCACAGTCACCAAAATAAATATCTTTCAGTAGTATTTTGGGAGGACTTATCTTGCAAAAGTTCATTTCCTTCTCTGAGAACTGACTCTGTTTCTATCGAAATTAGAAGCCAAGTGAAATTATTCCCATGAATGCCAGAAAACATTCAGGAGATTATGTTACTGTTCCACCCGTTCTGTGGATACAGGAGGGCTGAGGACTGTCAATCTGGCACTTTTCATGAGTAACAAATTTACACACCATTTAAGAAAAAAAAAAAAAGTAGTGTAATATTTCACAGTGATCCAAGCCTTTCTAAACAAGGCCAGCGCAGTTTAACTTTTAATTAAAGGTGGATTCAGAAGGATGCCTAGAATTCCAGTGATACTGGGAACTTTTGCTCCATTCCTGAATATTGTGGTTTGCAGTCCATCAGGATCCAAAACTGTCTGGAAGAATGTTGCACATTAAACTGAATCATTGTACTTGCATATCTTGTGTTAGTAAATGAGAAACAAAAGTATGAGCCCTGAAATTAGTATTATAGAACATATTATTGTCAGTAAGTTGCTGTTATATGTTTAAAGAACAGATCTGCAAGTACAACGGACTGTTGGAGAGATTTTTTTACAGGTCAGCACTTCCATTACAGGTTTGATCCTAATAAGCATTGGGTTCTTGTGTAACTAGAAAGAGCTGATTCATTTATTTCTTTTTATATGTATAAATCCTGCACTGAAGAAAGGAGAAAAGTCTGAGTTTAGAAGCTGATAGTCTGAGGAGTGAATCTTCTTTGCTGTTAAGAAGATTTCTGTAAATCTCCATAAGCAAATGGAATATGGTGTCTAGATGTCTGAACTACTGATGGGACTTTTTACGATTGTAATGTAAATGATACCAGGCTTGTTTTTGATTGCAGTTAGAGTATTTCCTTGTTGGTGGAAAGATGAAAAGGAGTAGGCAGGGTCTTCTTGGAATTAAACACACAGAGAACTTCAGTTTTGACAAATGTGAAGTTCAATACTGGTTACGGTATTAAGTTAATGAGTTGTTTAAATGGATGTTTCGCTAATGACTCAATCTCACACTCACATCCCGTAGAGTATAATTTTGGGTGGGTAGTTGGAAATAAGTTTCCTGCCCCTTTATATTCATATGATGGGAAAACATTTTAGTGATGTTGCAGATCTGTCTAGAAGAAATTTAAGTGAGCTCTGTAAAGCTTCATTACCATTCCCCATAAATGAACTAGATAGTGGGAGGAGTCTTGTGCCTATAGGGGGTTGATTTGTGTTTCTAACTATGATAAAGAACCCTTGTTCAAGTTTCTGATAATGCAGACTATCCTGGAATGCTGAAGATGTATAACAGCACAGCAGAGGAAGCTTGATGAACTGTGGAGGATAACTAAGGGCAGAGAGCTTAAATGATAGAGATGATTGTCCAGCTTTTAAGGCCAGAGCACATTAAATAAGTTAATGTGGCTATCTAAGGACACTGAGCATGCCCAGTAAGCAGTGATAGATTTTTAAGGACTCAGAGCATGCTTTTGTGCACAGCTCCTTATGCCACATAATCCCTAAAGATGCCATTTTATGCCATCTGGCTTTTGTTGTTATTCCCAGTCAGCACTTCTAGAGTTTTTTTTCCACTGTGAAACATATTTCCCTTTCATTTCAGAGATATTATTTTTTTATTTTGCTCAAAGCTTATCCTGCATACCAATAAATCATACCATATTTCAAGCTTTATTTTTTTAGGGGTTTTTTTTTATTTATTTTAGTTGTGTCCATAGATCCAATTAACACTCATCGCTAGTCACCTCTTCCCTTTTGCTTTTCACTTTTTTAAATGATAGCTTCTACAGATGTCCGAGGACCACTGACTCCAGAAGGAGCTGTGCATGCAACATGCAGCTGCTACCACAATGGAGCCCATAATTCTCCTTTTCCCATTTTCCTTCAAATTTCTCTCTTTTTTTTTTTTTTTTTTTTTTCTTCACCCTTTTCCTTGAGTGTCTCTGTGTGTTCCTGCCTAACTGTTGGAGCCCAGCAATGATGGTGATCTGGTCTGGAATCCTTTAGCAGGGGGGTTGGATGAAATGATGTCCAGAGGTCCCTTCCAACCCTTACTATTCTGTGACTTTTGCAAAGGAGTCACTCGGCCTCAGCCACCTCTGTTGGGGTTGATGGTCAGAAGATATGGGATAACAGAAAATAGTAGGTTTCAGTTCCAGTGCACCTAAACACAGTAAGGTTCCTGGACCCACGTATCTGCCAATGACTAGAACAAGATGAGACAACCATTTGCTCCGTCTTTGATGTGGTTAGAGTTGCTGTGTACTAGCAAGACCTGCAGTCCAAACCTGAGGCTTCTAGATATTGGAAGAAGACACAAAACTAAAAATTGTCATGAGCGCTTGGCTACTCCTCAGTGCCCCATGTGTATCTTATTTGCTATTTCAGGGCTTCTCCGTTTAGACCAAGGGACATGGGGCACAGAGTCTTCTGGAGACTGTGCCTTCGGGTGCTGCTCACCACACCATACAATTGCTCACAGAAATCATGCCTGGCGTGTGAAGCATTGTTAAGCATTATTAATTTACCTCATTTTCATGTTTGGTATTTTTTTTCCCAGCAATGAACATAAAAAAAAAAAAGGATATAAAATGTGAGAATACAGGTGGATGTGGACGAGGTCTGTGCCACAAAGGGGATATGTGCCAGGAAGACAGTTGATTTTTCCCTGCATTGACACTTATCAGGATAAGGGGGGGTTAAACAGGGCACTCAATGTGAATATGGTGATGAGCTTCTCTGAACTGTTGGTTGGTTGTTGGGTTTTGTTTGGTTGTTTTTTTATTTAATTGGAATCCATTAATGGAGGCAAGGGATTGCTGTTGCTGTCTAAACTCACAAAAGATATTTTATTTAAGCGTAGAATATGTAACGAGGGAGAAAACCTCCCTCACACTTTCACCCCATGCTGCCTCTGTAAAGTGACAAGGCATCCCTTTGTCCCTAGGCAAGCAGAGGATGTTCCCTGCCATCACCTGCAGAGCCTCAGGGGCAGGAGTGGTACCCAGACCACTGGAGCAGGCTCCTCTGGTCAGCAGTTACCAAGGAGGATAGGAGACAGCTTCTGCTGGAGGAGAAAGGCTTTGGCTGATGTTTGTCAGAAAAGCTCTTGCAGATTCATGCTTAACTTCAGATTTACAGGTGGTTGAGATTTCTATAAAGTATTACCAACTGGTTTAACTTTCTTTTCACTTGCACATATTCCGGTTACGTGCCGTTTCTTGGCCATCCAAGTATTAAAGCTGATGCCTGTAGGAATCAAATAACCCAGTAAGGATAATAGATATAGCAATACCCTATGTTGGTTTACTGTGTTTCTTCTGATACCGAAGGTTATTGTTGCTGGGGTTTTTGGCAGTCCTTTGGAGCCAGAAATTAGGGAAGACTGAAGGATTTCCAGGATGCTGGGAAGTGTTGGCCGAGCTGTTTTTCAGCAGCCACTGTCCCAAACCACAGCTGTCCGTGGGATGGTCTGCAGATAAAACCCCTCCACAGCAACAATTTCAGATGCACTAATTAGTCAGTGCACAGAGAGAGACCAGTCAAGACCGAGTAACCCAGATTTTGTATATTACTCACATGTAAAGAATGCAAAAGCGGATGATCTGCTGATCAGAAATTATTTCACAGAGAAGAATTTTAATTATCTAATAAATTTCAGAAAGATGCAAGTTTCTTGACAACATTTTTTTTTTTTTGCAAACAGAAACAGAAATTAGGCCTAGATTTTCAACTCTAGTGGGACTCCAAAACTAAGTTCCTATATCCATATTTAGGTATCTGCCTTAAAAACCTCCACGTTTCCATGTGATGTGCACCCAGTGCCTCTCTTTGATTTGCATTCCAGAAAATCAAGGTCAAAGCTAAGCCTGACTTTCTTTCATCTTCTGCAGATTATTTATTACAACAGATGCACCACTGCCTCTTGAGGTGTTAGTCCTCCGTAGGACAAAGTTTCATCATTTTTAGTCCTCTTAGCACACTTTTTTTTTTTTTTTTTTAATATAGGTATCTAACTAATAGGCAACTGTATGTCATTTACTTTTGAGGTTGACTATGTTATATGGCATAACAAGGCTAGGAATCACACCATTAAGATTTTCGAAGTGTTGCAATACGAGCTGAAGAAAGCAGTTTGGATTCCTAGGTGTTGTTGACCTTTGGTGCGTAGGTGAGACCTTATTTACAGCTGCTGTATGTGTCCTGTCTGGGCTGAATGTGAGGTGTGTGTTGCAGAGGACAAAGTTCAGATGCATTCATTTCCAGTTTCTGCCTGGGAGGAGGGGAAAAGGAGAAGTTGTATGTAATGCTTCAAGGCTTAAGTTAATGTAAAATAAATCAAACCTGAGATGGTGTTTTAAAAGAGAAACCTGGCAGTCACAGAGAGGAGAAGGTGCTGGGCTTGGAAACATATTTGTCTTTTTTAAATGCTCACTTTCAAGCATGTCTGGTTTCTAGCCCAGTTTGTATCAGAAGGGATCAATTTTTTTTTTCCCCGTTTCCCTGTTCTACTTTTGTGCTGGTATTGTCTGAATCCCAGAGTGAACAGCAATACATCATCCTGCTTCAACATCTGCTAGAGCCCCCTCTCTTTCTAATCTGCCCAGATCCCCAAAGCCTTTCCCACCTGCTATAGCACCAAATGCTCATTATAGCACACAGCTACGCCCTTCACTGTCCTTTCTCCCCGACTCTCAAGGTTAACATGGAACAATGACTATTATTAAACAGGGGTTTTAACGATGTAAAGGCAGCCCAGGCTGGGGAAGGGGGTAGGGAGGGGGGGTGAGAAAGGGAGCTGGGAGGAATTGGGTAACATGCCAGCTCCGCTGGCAACAAAGCTCTGCAAGAAAGCTGTGGCCAATTTTCCAGTCGAAACATGACTCACGGAACAGAGATGCACCCGAAATAAATAGCTTCCCTGTTCTGCGCCCAGCAGAAGCAGGAACCACACCCTCCTGTGGTTTTGTGTCGGGGGTACTGCGGGTACCGCTCCGAGCTGCTTGGCGGAGCAGCGTGGATAAAAATGGCAATTTCGAAGGAGCTGGCGGCTCTGGGGGTTTTGTTTATCGCTTGGCAAACTGAAAATCGTAAGCAATTGGAAGACCTTTCTTTTTTCTCCTTTTTTTTTTTTTTTTTTTTAATCAAACTCCCCCTCCTCCACCAACTTCAAACTACCAACCTGCTCCTTCTGCTTGCATCATCGCAGCCATTGCCAGTGGAGAGCCTGGCACAGGCACATGTGGGTTGTGGGAGGGAAGAGAGCGGGCAGCGAGGGAGAGGAGGGAGAGGGACAGGCTCACATGAGTTGCTGCGAACAGGGCCCGATTGCAGGGTGCTGGGTGACTGCTGTGTTGGAGAATGGAGGCTCAGCCTGGTTCCCTTGCTTTGCTCAAACTCTGTCTTAAGATAACTGGAGTGGCCTGGCCTGCTGGGAGTTTTGTGTGGTTTCGGTCCTTTGTTGACGTGATGTTGAACAAATGATGGAAAGCCTTCTTCAGTGGTGTCATTTGGCCCTTGTGGTCCAGTGCGTGGATTAGACTGCACCGTGTCAGAAGGACTTTGGACACGATTCGCAATGTCTGAGGAGACTGCGTATTTCTACGTACATTTCCCTGGCCCTGTTCCTATCCTGTCCCACATTATGCACTTCCATCTCCTAATAAACAATTGCGAGAGCCTCCCCTCGTTACCTAAACCGTGTAGCACAGCGTTCCATGTTGAACAGACCAAGATTTTTGGAACCAACACGCCCCACGCTGAGGACTTGGGTTGTGTCTGGGCATGTGCAGTGGCAGACATAGGGACTTGGAAAGGATGGAGAGAAGGGGATGGCTTGTGTTAGCGTTAGCTGTTGCTGTCATATGTTAGGCATCCCTGTCGGATGGCAGCTTTCCTGGTCTCTGGATGGATGGAAACATGCTGTGTTTCCTCTTTATAACTGTGCTTTTGAGGCCACGTCTCTTTTAAGAAGCCACTTAAGGTGCATACCTGTTGGATTTATGCACTTCATTCATTCACTCACTTGCTCCTTCCACTGAACAGGAACAGTTTCTTAGGGAATGACTTAAAAATCCATTTTTAGCTAGGCCTTATGTCAATACAGCTGCTCTGAAGGCAAATACACACAAAAAAACTTCATCTAGGAAGAGGTCAAAGAATGTTAGGTAAAACACAAATTTTTCAAAGAAATGTCAGCGGCTGATGCTTTTTATTTACCACACCAGAATCATCTGAGGTGGGATTAAATTATTTGAAAACTGCATCTGAGAGGTCTTCTTCAGATGGAACTTAAAGCACACTAGCTACACACTTAGCTGAAAGCATTTCTTCCAGCTATAGTAGTTCAGCCCCTGAGCCCCATACCCAGCCATCCCATGGGTCAGCATTTAAATAAAAACTGCAAAAAGAAATAAAATCAGATGAATGTGTTACCCCAGACTGTAAAAGTGACATTCTGCTTGAACCTGATTTGAACAGATTTCTGCTGATGCCAGTTGAGGTTAGGCTATCTAGTTTCAAGGGAGCAAGATCATGACCTGTATGTGCCAAACCATGTATGAGACTCAACTCCTCTTAAATGTTCAACCATGATGGGAGCACCAATCATGGAATGTCTTTGAGATTTTTTTTTCATTCAGTTTTTGTGTGAATAAAATTATCTTGTGGAACATATTCTTCATCTTATTTTAGAACATGGACAGGATGAAGGACAAAACCGTGCATGATTTCTCTCTCTCTTTATGCCTATATATGCACACACATGCATGAGGGTTAGAGCTTGTTCCTGCCAATCAAAAAAGGAGGGAAAAACCCCCAAAGTGCTATTAAAAAAAAAAAAAAAAACACACAGATTGGTCTGATGACAGTTGTGGGTGGCTATGCTTCAAAGATCTCATAAACCTCCTTCAGCTGCATGAGGTTTTACTGCAGTTTGGTGTGGGTGATGGGATGTTTCCATATGCACTTCCTTTCAGTTATTGTCTTCTGGTAAGACTTCTTTTAATTTTGTGGAGAAGACCACCATTTCCACTTTTCACCCACAGACCTACTTTCTGTCCTGAGTAAGGCCAGTGGATCACAGTCTGCAGCCTCCCCACCACCTGCTTGGTGACAAGACCACCATGACAGGTATGGTCACTCATGCAAAGGATTCTGAGCATTGCTGATCTCAACACCACGAAAGGAAAAGGTGCCGGTACCTAACAAACAGAAGCTGTAAAACCTGTTTTCCATAACAAGCATTGTGAGATGCTCAAATTGTAGGTGCAGGTGCTTATAGTTCATGCCAAGGCTTACAGTAAACACTGCACATTTTAACACACATTCATATATGAAATGGGGAATGTGTCGAAGGAGCAAGCCCTGGAAAACAACTAGCTGGCATTTAAGTGATTGTAACGTTTTAGTCAGATGATTCAAAAAGAAGGAGAAGAAAGGAAAGGAAAGAATATAAAAGTAGGAAAGGAAGAAAAGGAAGAAAAAGAAGGAAAGAAAGGAAAGAAAGGAAGAAAAGGAAGGAAGGAAGGAAGGAAGGAAGGAAGGAAGGAAGGAAGAAAGAAAGAAAGAAAGAAAGAAAGAAAGAAAGAAAGAAAGAAAGAAAGAAAGAAAGAAAGAAAGAAAGAAAGAAAGAAAGAAAGAAAGAGAGAAAAGAAAGAAAAGAAACCCTGTCTATGAGAGAAATAAAAAGAGGCAGAAAGCCAAAGCAGAGCCTTGGTTTAAAGCCTGCCTGCCTTCCTGGACTTTTCTCCTCAGAGGCTGGTTTGCAGCTGCAGGTCTGGAGTCCCCTGAATACTGAAGGATTTTGGATATATCCATTATATTTACAATTTTGTCTCTTTTCTGAAACAAATGAGCAAACAAACGAGTGTACTTTAAGTAACATTAACTTTGTGACACAAACAGAAATAGCTCAAGAAATGCAAAATTATGGTAATTATGGATGACCTTGACACACTGCCCTTTAATCACACCATCTGTCCTCCTCCCTCTACCAAAGCCAGGAGTTAAGATTAGAGTCACCCTTCACTTTGAAAGTGTTGGATTTAAACCTCCTTCCGTTTGCATCATGCTTTCATGTCACTGAAATGTCCTGGGGCAAACATTCCAGGACTCATCTCAAAAGTCAAGGGTCCTTGGCGTGCAGAGCTCACTCTCACTGATGCAGGCACCCAACAACAGCATGCCAGTCAGGGTATGCACTCCCTTTTATCTCTGCAGGCAGAGAATCCAGCCCTGAGGTTTGAGCTAGACCTAGTGAGCCATTGGATCATGTCTCAGAGATCTCTCTGTATCTCTCGGGGATCTTACTTACACTTAAGTACACATGAATACAGATGCATTCATGTGAGCTTTGCAAAAAGCACAATACTCAAAATATTGAATAATCATCAATGAGGCACTGGAAGAGTTTAGGCACCTTGTACACACAGACTTCAACCCCCTTGGATATATATAGACACATTATGGTACTGACTTAATGACACAATCACTTTTCTTTATTTTCATGTAACTTCCACCTCAGTAGATTGGAGGGAGGATGCTTATTTAATGATGAGCCTCTTGACGTTTTGTTTTTACCTTGTTCTGCGTGTGTCCTTATGTCTCCCTCACTTCCCACAATTCAGAGTTGTGCCTTCTGCAGTACATCCTTTCTAGCTGTGCCACCAGCGAAACAGAGCTCCTACACGTAGCAGTTTCCTGAAGTTTACTGTAGTGGTGCAGGCTTTCCTGCCTCTACCCCAAACTTACTCCTCCGGCTACAAGCTATCGCAGTCCAGTGCCTTCCCACTCTTCTTTCTCAAATGCTTTTATTTCATCACCCAGTCAGTCACAATTTCCACTGCAGAAGCCCGACCACTCTTCTTCTCACTACCATCTGGTCATGCACTAAAGCAAAAGCTTCTAAAATTCCACTTGCACTAGCTCCATAAACCTTGTTAGACTCTTATTACTTACTGGAAATGTGAGCAGAAATCCTCATTATCCATCCCTACAGAGCTTTATAACGTGCTAATTCCATCAAACCCTCTTTTAGGCACAGATCTAGAACCCTGAAGGAAACAGGACCTTGCAGCCGTGGTCATTGCTCCTGGGGGACAAACTTATAGCATTCTTCCCACCTCGATAGACGGGCTGTGTTCTGCCGGTGTTGTAGTGACATCAGTCCCGGTAATATCAGAGCGACCCATAACAGTGTCACATGGCCCAGGCAAGGTTGCAGAAACCCGCCCTTAAGCAATGTGGTACCATTTGTGTCTGTGAAAAAAAAAAAAAAAAAAAAAATTCGTATAATACTTATCTCGTTTAGTTCTGTGGGATTTTTATGTCAGATTCACAAGCAGGCCTTTTGGCACTCTGTGTTATTGGAAATTTCCCAAACACATGTAACAAAAACTCAGTCAGTTTAATACAATTATCAGCTTTTGCTCAGTCTGTGTTGAGTCTGTGTTTGTCTAATGTCCGGGTAGATATTTTCTACTTATTAAAATCAATAAATCTGCTGCTTTGAAGATAAAGGAACACTTCTTGTGAAGCATACTGTACGTTGCTCTCTAATGCAGCAGTCTGTCCACTGTGCTCAACAGCAGAGCACCCAATGAAACTGATAGTTAACATGCCTTTGCCAAACCATTTCCAAAGTCGTCTTCTAAAGAAACTTCCAGAGGAGCTTCTATTTTCTGCCAGGATAAAGCATGCATCTAGGAACTTTATTGTATTCTCTTCTTAGGTATAAATAGACTCCTCCTAAGTAGGATGTGCAGTACTCACATATTCCTGGCTATGCAGCAGATGAATTTAGACTTTTTAGGTGGAATGTTTACTCTTGTAATTTTATGTTAGTCACTTAAAATTGACAGTTGTCTGTTTATCTTTAGATCTGACAACATCTCAGCCTTTATTGCTTGTTTCACCTGTAAATATTTGAGTTGTCATTGTCTCATATAATATTTTCTTTTCCCCACTATGTCAAATTACTATTTTATTCTAAGCCCATTGCCACTGATCCAAGAAAATCTAGGTTTCTAGGAACATAACTCTTTACATTTCTGCATGTCTTTGGCCCTAACAGGTTTTCTTCTTCTGTCCATGCTGCAAGCCAGAGACAACGTTTGCTTGTGGATATAAAAGACATGGTATTAGTAACGTCATGGAAGTAACACAAATGGCTGATTTGCTCTCAAGTGCAAGGAGATAAGCATTTTATTACATGTTCTGTGAGTTCTAGCTGAGTTCCCGTTTTTAACTACAGAAATACTTGGGTATGTTGAAAACATGAAGACATCGATTTTTTAACTTTGGAGAGAATTATCCTGCCTCCTATTCAGCAGGGTCTCTGTTAACATACTGTACCTCTTTCTTCTTGCTGAATTTATCTTTGCCCTCTCTCCCTCTCTGGCTTTCAGCTTGTCCTTTTCCTTCCTTTTGATTTTGTGCTCAAACCTTTTTCTTTTTCTTCCCTGTGAATGCAGACCTGGCCTTTCCCCCCTTCTTAGCTTAAGGCTTAGTCTTTTTCTTCCCCTTGGCACTAGGCATAACCTTCTGTATCTCTCTTTCTTTATGTTGTTTGACTTTCTTTCCCTCACTGCCCACGTCTTTTAATTCAGGTTTTTCCCGGGGGGTGGTGGCTCAAATGACTGCCTTTCTTGAAGAGATGGGCCATCATCTCCTGCATCACCACGTCTGTCAGATGCTTTCTGCCACTCTGGTGACAGATCTTGCTAGCCAGGCTTTCTTGATGACCTGTCTTGAAACTACACGTGCAACCACAGAGCCTTGACTGCAGCTCTGACAGCTCCTTGGGAAGCAAAGGAAGGAGCGTGGGTCTCTCCCCAGATGCTGATCCTCACACATCCAGCTTATCCTGCTTCTGTTGGTCAAACTTTGGCAACGAGCATTCAATTTCTCAGTGTCCTGTAAAAGTCCTTCTGATCCATTAAGTGGTCTCTGTCTCACACACCTCACATACCTCATTCTATTTGCTCAATACTTTTTCCTCCTACTAACAAACGTGGTGGTTGCACACAGAAAAAATAACTATTTATCATCTATGAGCAAGGTTAGAGACTTTCAGAGGGATTATTGAAAATATTAAAGCCGTTGGCCTCAAAAAATAACACCTGTTCCTTTACAAAGGGTTTTGGTTTTTTTTTTTTCAAGTATTTTCCCCTGTGCCTCCATGACTTGAAAGCATCTTTCTCCCTTTCCCTCTGCTGTTGAGGAGGTGGCTCTTTCTGGCATCCAGGCCAAACTTTTGCCTCCTTGATGCATCTCTGCAGCTCTGCCCTCCAGCCCTGTTAGCCTGATGTTTCCATCCAGCACTGCCTGCTTCTCTTTGAGAAGTCTCTTTGCCCTAACTGTCCACCCCATGCCCATCTTTTATGAGAGGAACACTCTGTCCAGAGACTTGGGTTTCTCTTTCCCTTTAATTTTTGCTGGGGAAACATAGCTAGCTACGGGTCTTCTCCTGTGTTTTTGCATGAGGGGAAGTAGCTCGCTGCTCGGCTGTGCAGGAAGTTTCACTTGTTCTTTTCTCATTCCTTCCCCTTTCCTTCTGTCTCCCCTGGAGCAGATCCAACG
The DNA here is from genome assembly GCA_025345505.1 of Todiramphus chloris collaris. Classification (NCBI taxonomy): domain Eukaryota; kingdom Metazoa; phylum Chordata; class Aves; order Coraciiformes; family Alcedinidae; genus Todiramphus; species Todiramphus chloris. The sequence continues at coordinate 3,366,834 of JANVCC010010369.1, forward strand.
CAGTTCTCTAGCTGCATCTTGTTAAAAGGACATCAGCCTGAAGCTGAGGGGGACATTCATTAAGGGTAATGTGATCATAGTGTACCACAAGTGATAAAGGAAGTAGAAATGACACAGGAAAGTCCAGATTTTGTCGAGAGCTCTGACCCTGAGTGCTGAGTCAATAGAAGTGATGAAAACTGATGTTCATTAGAGGGTGATGGTCAGCCATGGAGCCATGGTTGTGTTGAAGGGAAGTTGTGGCTGAACATCACCCTCTAATGAACATAAGTGTCTGGCTGGAATTACAATGTACAAAGGAATGGAAAAACACTTACTAGTCTGTGAGAACTAATGCTATGCAAATTAATTCAATTCAGCATTAACTTCATGCAGATCCATCTGCATAGCATGTTGCAGGCTTTTTAGAGGTGCTGTAGCTGTTCCAGATTGCTGAACGAGACCCCTCGACTTTAGAAATGTTGACCAAAGTCAGGATTTCAAAAGGGCTGGTAGTGTTGCTGGCCTCGCTGGTGTTCTTATGCCACTCCTCTTCCTCCAGCTGTGGAGTCACAGTGTCCTGCAAAGGCTCTGGTTAGCCTGCTTCTTCACTAAGCTTTTCCTATATCTCTCCTGTGGGCATTTTACTCCATTTCTTGCGTTTGGTGTGTCTATAAAATTTTCCTTTACAGATACAAACTTCTTCCATGTGATTCTGCGTGGTCTGTGCCAGAATAGATTATCAATGTAAACCTCAGCCTATTTCTCCCCTGGGTATATAATTTTTCGCATGCAAATAGAGTTGCTTGTGTTCATTTTAAAATATACTTTATAATTATTTTTACTTTATTTCCCCCCCTCAAAATAGAAGGCAATCAAAGAGAAAGCAACCAGTCAGGAAAATGTTTAATTGAGTGTAATAGCAATTCTTACCAGCATCAGAACAGAGTCTGCACAAAAAAACTTTGAAGCACCAGCACTTCTACTGGGTAGATTGACAATTGTCTCAATCTTCATTCACCTTATGTGCATGGCTGTCAGTATCTGAGAAGTACCAGTTTAGTGCAGTGGGAAGCGAGCAAGGAATCAATGCCAGAATTTTCGAGTTTAGGGAAAATATGAGAAATAATATCACTTCACATAAATGTCATTCACTCTGCCGTGCTGCCTAAATTCGGTATCTAAATAAGAAAGGGGAAAAAAAGCTCCAACTATTTGTAAGACACAGCTGAGCTATCTTGCACAAAGGAGTCAGGCAGGGAAGGTCAGTGTTCGAATTACTGCCTCCTCCATGAGATTGCCCTATGTTGTCTTCACCGAAACAGTCCTTCTGCTGACCTGAGCAGGCTGAATGAATGAACAAAGGCAGCCAGAAGGGTTCTTCTCCACCGTCTGCCTCCACATACAAAGAAGCTCTAAAGCCAATTCAATGAAGTTGCTGTAGCTTCGCATTGGTGAAATTAAAAAGGTGGACCACCAGCTCCTGTTCCACCCAGGCTACTCCCAGGCAAGAGGTGGCTCAACTTCATCTGTCCCTCATGGCCAGAGACACCCAAAAGTCCTTTCAGAAGAGTTGTGCATAGAAAACATGTAGCTCACAGACTGCCATCAGACCAAAGACGATGCCATGCCTGTAGAAGCCACTTCATCTTCATCCTTTGGGGTCATACCATGGTTCCCAGCCTGAACTCAATCTCCCTTAGGCAACTGTAAATCAAGAAGAACTCCTCTGCTATCAACCTTTCTTACTAAATTACAAGAGTCATGTCCCAGATGCCTGCTTGTGTTAATGTAATTCAGATATCTGATACGGGCTTTACAGGAGGACAGCAATCCATCTGATGCATCTAAACTTCAAAAAAAAAAAAGGTGGCAGTAAACCTACAGGTCTCACCAAGGAAAAAAATGGCAGAAATTTCTGCATTTTATAATGCAGAAAGTCTGGCAAGAGTTACTGGGAGTAAAATGTTCTACCAGGAAGAGACAAGCTGTGTGGACCCACACTGTGCTCCAGTTGATGGGAAAGCCTGCAAAGCAAGACACTGTGCCTTCCAAGGCCTCTAAAATAAAATGGAAAATGGCTTTGTTCTTCAAAATGAAGACAAGGCCAAAAACTTAATGCCTTTTGAGTATTCCATCGAAGCTAGATAAAATTATCATGCAAAATATACTGTGAATGCAGGTTTCTAAAGACTCTTTAACCTTTTTTTTTTTTTAATGATGACAAATCACTATTGCTGTAGTAGGATTATGACAACAGCTGCTCTAGCTAATATTATCAAAATGTAAGTGCTTTTAAGAACCTTTTCTTATGAATTATGGCTCTTTTACCATCACATGGCTGTGGGAAAGAAAAAGAGGAAAAAAAAAAAAAAAGATAAATACTTTGAAAATTGGGTTCCAAGCTTCCTCATGTCAGCTGCATGAAAAACATGACAAAACAGTTGCAGAAAACTACCTGAATTTAATCTCAGTCACCCTGAACATCATTTCTTGGATTTTGTGTTTTGTGCATTTCATTTGTTTGGTTCTTTTAATCATTACATATGATGCAGACCCTGATATTGTGGTTTGATGCATTTGACAATATGAAAGCAACAGGGAAAAAAAAAAAAAGGTCCTGCTGAGTTTGAATGAGGCTTGTGAAATTGGAGCTTTTATGAAATGGGAAATCATCCTTAATTTACATCTGGGGGGAGCAGGGCTCTAAAGCTCAGGGCATATTTATTTATGAGTTACAGCAAAGTCTGACAGATTGATCACAGAATCATGGTATCACAGAAACTCAGGTTGGAAGGGACTTCAAGGATCATGTGATCCAACCTTTCTCGGAAAAAGCACAGTCTAGACAAGATGAACCAGCACTGTGTCCAAATGAATCTTAAAAGTCTCCGGTGTTCAGGACTCTACCACCTTCCCTGGGAGATTATTCCAATGGCTGATCATTCTTGTTGTGAAAAATTTTACTGTTGTGTCTAATCAGAATCTTCCCAGGAGTAACTTGCACCCGTTACTCTTCATCTTTTCCATGCAACTCCTTGTAAAAAGGGAGTTTCCATCTTCTTTGTAGTCACCCTGGAAATACTGGGTCAGGTCTCTACACGATTTAACGTAACTCACTCCTAGTGGGATGCATGATAAGCCATGTGCTGGAAAGCTAATATCTGTAGAAGAATTAGAAACACTTCTCCTCCACCTAAGAGTAGTGCTTTCCAAAATGTCTGTCCTCTGTGCACTTTACCTCTTCTGGCCAGCCACGTTTTGAGTAGACCATCTTCTAAAGACTGGTAGCCCAGAGAAGCTCCCAGATTAAACCCACTGAGTGAGTGCAATGAGGGCGAAATAATTCATCCTCCATGTACCATAAAATTAACAGAGAGAGATAGAGACAAAACACTCCATTCATGGCAGCTGGCATTCTTTTTATCAGGTACGCTACATAAGCAAATATGGTGTTGAGCTGTCAAGCCTGAGGTCATGGCTTGCTCCAGAATTGGAGCGGTTTAGTGTATTTTAGGACGCATTCATTACAAGGTACAGCATACAGTTAAGAAACGCGCTCCGTGGCGCCAGCGTGTGATTATGGCAAGACGGGCTGACCACTGGGAAATTGCTGAGCTAACAGGGAGAGGAGCCGGGCTGAGGGGTGGCCAGAGCCAAGTTTGCAGACGGTCGCCGCACCAGCACACCTTGTAATGACAGATCTGCAGCCCTCTGTGCTCGGGATGCTCCTCGGAGAGACGGTGTGTTTGCCTAAGGAAAAGGGAGCCCGCGTTTTCAAGGGACTGTTTATGAGTCCTCTCTGCAATCCTATTTTTGAATTCTCCAGTGTGCCTGTGTGGGTTGTCTGTGTGTGTAAATTGTCCTTCTAACTTTCTATCTCTCCACATCTCTTAGGGTTAATTCTTTTTCTTTTCCTCTCTCCATTTTTGTTTTTAATTTTTTTTTTTTTTT